>JAOZJS010000926.1:0-17214 GCA_025882695.1 Amerodectes protonotaria
TCCATATTACCATCATCATTATTACCATTACCATTATTATTTTCAAACAAAAAATATACGAGAGAACAACCGCGCGTCCATACCTGGATTGCTGTTGTTCGATGTTGGAACTGGAACTATTTTCTCTTTCTCTCTCTCGCTCTCGCTCACTCGCTCGCTTGCATTGCCGTAGATCTTCGAAATTCGGACAAGTATCCTCAACTAACTGCTGCACAAGAGAGAGGTAAAATCCAAAATGATGAAAAAATAAAAAAGACTAGAACATGGGCGCCAAACAACAACAACAAAAATGTGAAGAGAACATGCTAACATGCCAACAACCAACCAACTTCGAACGGTTATGGGCTTCTTTTTTTTTGGCTTGTTTTTTTTTCTTGATTTTCTTTTCTTCGAGATTCGAGACATGATTTCTTCATGTGGTTGTGCTTCAAGCGCGGCAGCTTCTTTTCTTCTTCTTATTTCGCGCCTTGTTGTTCCTTCAAACAACACACTAACTAACCAACCAACCAACCAACCATCCATCGAGGATTTCTTTTGGCCACTTGTTGAAACTTTGTTTGTTGTATTCATGATAGTATTCGTTTTTTTCGTTGTTGTTGTTGCGATTTCCAGATTTTCTCTTTCAACCACCATCACACAATTACGTCAGCCTAAGACCGGGGAGACTCTCTCTTTTTTCTGATTTTGATTTTTGATTTCATCAACAACAAACATCGGCTTCGAGACTCGCCATGTTCTCGCCATCATTCCCATTCTCATTGACGCCCGGACCATCGAGCTTGTTGTCTATTTGGTCGGATAGTGGCGATGTGTAACAATGTGTTGAATCGTTCGAAGTAATCAGATCAACGCGTTCGGCGCTCAACAACAAAACAGCAACAAGTGCGGTGTGACATGAATGACTACTATTACCACCAGTGTTGTTGTTGTTGTTCCAGAATTCTCACCCGGTGACCAGTGATGTGATCAATCCGAGAAATCCTGGTTTTTATTATTCTTCTTTTGATTTCATTACATAATTTCCTGTTACATAATTCACCAACAAAGTGTCCGTGTGAATCGTTCGTGTCGAAGTCTTAAAAAAGATGGTGGTCATGCCTCATAAGCTATCACCAGCCAAATCCGCCAGCTGTTTGTTGTCCATAATGGCCGATAATAATGGCCATCATCATCATCATCATTCTTCATCACCACCATCTAACCATTTAACCACGTCTAAAGAATATCGTCCGATGACCATCAACACCACCACCAACAACAACAACCATCCAAACATGTTGATCAACGGATGTGTAGGATCAACGGAGTGTTCGCTTTGTTGGTCGGATGTTTGCTGCCTATCCGATTCTGGTACACTGATCAACAACAACAACCATAGCAACAATTTAAACTGTGGTACTAATAATAATCATCGTGGCCATGCAGGTTCAGCCATATTCGGCAAATGTCGTAATATCCGGTTGAGACGTATCGAACCAAGCCAATCGCTTGGTTTCTCCATTCGTGGTGGTAAGTGTGGCAAACAAACGGAAACCTTCTGAGTGGAATTTGGAATGTGCGAATGTGCAGTGGATGCGAAAAGTGCTTTATTTGTCCTTTCCGGTGATGGTGGTGATTGTTGGTGTGGGAGATTCGCTAGACAGTTTGTCTACAAACGGAAACAAATACAAATTATGCCAAAAACTATGCTTCCCACGATAAATTGTTTTAGTTTTTTTGTGTCTGTTTCGTTTGTTTCATTCTCAGAAAAATACAAATACAAAAACTAAGACGAAGACGAAGACGAAGAGGAGTAGTGTATGGGAAGGATTTACCTTAGGATTTTTTTTAATTAGAACCTACAAAGCATACACACATATTTCATCATCAACATTTCGAAACATTTTGGATCCGCTCTTACTTCTTCTTTGGTCCACATCAAAAATGTTTCCATTCCATTCCATTTTTCGTTTCTTGATAATAATAATTTAAGTTATGATGATGAAAAATGTTGATTATTATTTAGATCATCATAATATAGAGCGAGCGAGCGGCCGAGCTAGTGTAATTAGAGCGGGCCAATTATGAAATATGGCACCATTATATTAAGCCGACTGGACCGAGCCAGCAGCAACAGGATCGCCTTAGAACTTTTGGCGTGTTGGCTTTTTTTTCGAATCCAAAACGATCATAAAGATCACCTCCAACACCATCGACGAAAACAAGATTATCAGTGCTAACAAGATACAGGCTGTAGGCAATCAGATTAGATTGATCGTTATGGATCAAATTTTGGGAGGATTTCGGCCAGACTAACTAACGGATTGACTAGCATCGTTTCTGGTGGGCGGAAATGGTGGACAATAAATTGATGTGAAATAAATCAATGGCTGTGGGTGTGGCCCTCTTGGTCGAATCAAAGGTTTCTCTCGCTCTCGAACACCCCCGAACATAAGAAATATCTAAATCAGGTCATCCATCAAAGAATACACTTGTCCGTGTGTGTGTTTTTCGGTCGTGATTGACCACCGGTGTCCATCGGTGTGTTGTCTAGTTTAGTGGTGTGGTGTGAAAGTCTTTTTTTTGTGTTTGTTTGTCTGATCTTTTTTTTCGCCGTGGCTTGTTGCCAAAAAAACTTCGATTTTGGTGTGGACGGCAAGAAAAAAATATACGCAAATATGGTACGCGCGTTTGCTAATTTATTTTGTGTGTGTGTCCTAATTTAGTTTTGCCGTTCTCTTTTTGATCCACCATTCGTGAGATAATAATGATTGTTGCCACTTGTTGCTTTTGTTGTTGTTGTTGTGAAGATAATCGAATCAACTCGAGATATTCAGATTTTTTTTTTGATTGAAATCTTCGGTTTCGGTTTTTCTTTCTTTCGAAAAAGGTTGGGAACACGGTATAGGATTCTACGTGTCCGATGTTCAACCAGATTCTTTGGCTGCCAAACAAGGTCTTTGTGTGAGTAACCATAGTAGTGGGTGTGGCGTGAATATTGCCGCTTGGAAAAAACCCTTTTCATTTGGTTTTTGTTATTCTTTGATGGGCGTTCCCCTACCTCTTCCTCTTCCCTCTCCTCGATCCTGAAGCCTGGTGATCAAATAGTCCGTATCAATGGTTTCCCATTGGATCGGGTCATTCATGATGAAGTTGTTTCATTGATACGAATGTCCGCCGATGATCTAACTTTGAGAGTACGTTCTGTTGGTGTGGTACCATTGAAAGGACGTGCTGGCGACAAGCTCACCTGGAAACGTTTATGTTTGCAACGTTCGGCCATGGCCAATAATGAAACGATGATTTGTTCCGGATCATCCGAAGTAAGTTCATTCGTATTTCAACGGCCACGGTCTGCTGCATCCTCGTTGACCACGCCATCCTCCAACATGTCCTCGTCGGATGATCATCTGTCCAGTTCAGACGACCAATCGGATTCAATCTATCCAAAAGCACAATCCTCTTCGGATCTTCTCGACAATAATCATTATAACAATGGCACGCAACATAATCATGGCCATTTACCATTTTCCACAACCTCTTCAACATCCTCATCCTCTTCGTCTTCGAACAGGCCAATCTATTGTTCTAATTATAATGAACAACATCTTTACATTCAATGTCATCAACCGGGTTCATCGCTTGGATGTTCGGTGGTCAACGGTCCGGCCACACTTCCCGGAATATTTGTTCAACACGTCAAAGATGGAAAATTGGCTCAAAAATGTGGCCTGGAGATCGGTGATCAAATAGTTAGGGTGAACGATGTCGATGTATCTGTGATTGGTTTTGATGGTGCCATTTCAATGCTCAAATCTATGGTCAATATAAGCTTGCTGGTACGAAAAGGTGTCGCCAAGCATATTTTCGAATGGTAAGTTTTCGGTTTCATGATTCTTGAAAATGATTGGGTGTGTGCGTGTGTTCTGGTCGAAAATATAAAAAACCTCCGCAATTTTTCCCCTTGCTTTGCTTTGCCCGACAATCACAGTCGTGATCATCATTATATTTCGAGAGCTCCATCTTCATCGGCAGGACAATCCGGAGCATCAAACACGATGGTGGCAACAACCGCTGCAACTGCCGCCGTCAATCCTGCGGCTCCATCATCATCATCATCCACATCATTATCATCGAAAACCCTGCCCAAGTGCCATTATTCTTCAGCGACCGCATCATCATCATCGACCACGACAAAATCTTCAACAACGACCAAATTGAAATCCAAAGTCAAAACTAAATCAACAACAACAAAACTTAATGGAAAATCTTCGTTATTGTATAGTGTACCGCCAGTACCAACACCGCCACCATTGCCACCATTACCACCGCCGCCGATTACCTCGACCAAGACCACTTTTGTGGTGAATGGCCCATCAGTACCGCCGCCTCCACCTCCACCACCTTCATCATCAGTGACCATCAATCCGTATTATACATCATCGGCGGCCTATTCTTCAGTGAAAATCTCGGCCACCGCCGCAACAACACCATGCGACCAGAATCGTTGCTGTTGTAAACGTCAACGACCATGTTCTTTGGTTCATCAGGATGGCCAATGTTCGATGGTACAAGCAGCAGCATCAACACCGCCGAGCACATTGTTCACCAACGTTCATCATGTTGATCAAGTTACCAACGCGGTGGCCAATTCCATACGGATATTACAGGAAGTGAGGGAAAAAGAAGAAAAATTAGTGGAAGCATCAAGAAAATTGAGCGAAGAACATGAGAAACTTTGTCGTGAAAAGGAAAAACTAGAAAATGAAAAGTAAGTTACACACGAATATGCACACGCAACAAGTGTTTTCTTTCGAAATTCACATTCTTAAGAATAGTGCACGGACCAAGTAGATTGTGGCCACAACAATAGATAGATGGATGGATGGATGGTCACTTATCATCTAGTTAACTAGTTATCCTTAGTTGGCCATTTTACCCTAAACACACAGACAGACAAACTTCAAAGATCAGTTCCTTAAACTGATTGTTTGTTGTTTGTTTTGCCATCCAATTTCGTTGTGACTTATCTTGTTGCTGCTTCCTTTCCTGCTCCTAATCCATTTGAATGTGTGTATTTGATTATTCCGTCCCCCCGCCCAAACAGAAAAGAGCTAATGTTAAACAAGGACCGGAACAAAGAAAATGTTTACCAAAGTGTTCCGGCACCGCCGCCTGCATATCATCGTTCGAAAATGGCGACAAAAACCGCATCGGCCAAAAAACATCAACAACAACAACGTTCATCACCATCGCAACATCATTACAGTACCATTAGTTCTTCAGCATCATCGACCGTATCCTCTTCATCTTCATCGAAATTGTCCATCCACAACAGCAACAGCAGCGGTGGAAACCACGGAAACGTCTCATCATCATCATCATCATCTTTGTTATTACCACCAATGCCACCATCACCACCATTGGCAATGATCAATCATATGCAGCCGCAGTTTTCGTTTCTGGAAGAAATCAAAGCAATGGGCGAGAATGGCCGTCGTAGGCATTTGAGACCGGTGAATTCTTCCGATAGTAGCATCAGTGGTGGTGGTGGTGCTGCTGGTACAACCATCCCTGGCAGCAATTTGAATGATGATGATGATTATGCTTCAACTCAATCAACTTTGATGTCGGAAAAGAGCAAAATTCGACGTTGTGCACCGACACATCCGATGTTCTTGAGCAGCAACGGAACCGGAACTGGTTGTTCGGGCGTCGGTGGCATCGGCAAAGATGCTTCGGATAACAAAAAACGACAACACGGTAAGCATGATTGATCCAGTTTTTGGGCCTTGACCGATCCATTATTCGAAATCGAATAATTTTTTTGGGAATTTCCGTCCTGGACCAACAGAGCTTCTAATGGAAGAGTTCAGAATAGCTCACCAAAAGATGTTTGGTGGCCAACGAAGAAGAAACGTCGGTGATCCAGGGGATGCAGATGAAGATAATGAGAATGAAGATGATGATAAACAACAAGGATCGTCGATGGAACATAAATTATCGTCCAACCATGATGCTGATCTACGAGTCGATAATTTGGATGGTACCAATAATGCAAATGTTGCTGGGAATAGAGTCAATCATCTGAATTCACCATCATCGTCCGATGGCAAATTGGTGGAAACATCGACCAAATCAACATTGATGAATGTGTTTCCCAGACGTAATAACCACCACCAAAAACCAACAGCACCGACTTCGGCAACAACAACCACGACGACATTGAAATCATCATTATTATCATCAACCACCACCAACACAATATCGGCTGATCGGCCAATTTTGACCAGCTTTTCCACGGCTACCACCAACACTGCTCCAGTTAAAAATAGATCAACAGAAGTGAACCATCATCCACATCATCATCATCATCATCATTTGGTGGCAACTAAATTTATGCTGAGGAAATCTACATCAACTTTCGCTCTGGCAGCGACTTCGATGGCCGCCACCACTGTTGTTGATGGTGGGAAAAGCAACGATCATGTTCGGGCACCGCCGCCACCACCACCACCGTTACCATCATCATCCAAGTCAGTGGCCAACAACAACAACAATCATCACACAAATAATACTGCCAATCGTATAACGATCAAAGTTTTATCACCAAAGATTCCTGCTTGACCTGCCTGCGGAGAAATATAGAGGGACCGTAGGGAATTTCCATTCCTCAAGAGCTTCTTAGGATTGTTTCGATTACTTATTTTTTTTGGAAAAATTTCGATGTTCGTTCATTTGTTTGTTTTTTGCCTCAAATAACTTATTTATTATGGAAATCCATCCATGGACCAAAGACCCCCTGAACCTTGAAAACCTTGAATAAAATACGGATCATTATGAACCAAAATCGAAGCCAAGTTCGTTCGTGGATTTTTTTTCTGGATTTAAGCTTCGAGGAACTAGAGTGATCGTAATTATCGTTCTCACTAGCTTTTCCTGGAATTAATCCCAAACGAAGATACTTCCCTATTTCGATCGTTGAAGCGCTGGGCTTCGAAGTTCACACACAATTCACAATCAGTTCGATCCGGCCAAAATGTGTATTTATTTACATTCAATTAATCATCATCGAATCGATCGGCTAGGTCTATAATTTTGAAGATATTAAAAATTATGATCATCTAATGATCGGATCGATCCATGTTACAATGCTAATAATTCGGTAAATGGCATGTCTTTCCTTATTTGAACGGAAAAAAAGGGTCGTGGTAATAATCGCGATTATCAACTAACTATCCATGTTCGAATCCATGCTATGGCTGTTTTAATGTAAAATGGATACGGGCCATTGTAGGGAGCGAGAGATAGAGAGAGCAAGATGGATTGATTGAATGTTGCCAACAGCTCATCGAAAATGATCGTCGATTTTCGCCAAATAGATATAACTGATCGGATTCATCCACTCGCGAGTGTTCGCAAGTTAAGTACAGGCTATTTTCCACTGGCTTGGGCCAGGTCGATGGACACCGAACACACACACCAACACACATTGGCAGAAGAAGATGAATGAAATCGAATCAAGTCTATCCGATCGATCCGAAACGAAATAAATGTTCACAAGATGTTAGATCTGGCCGATCGTTTGTTTCGAAGTTTCTTGAAGAAAGCTAGGGAAAAAATAGATTTTCACTTTCAACATTCCATTCTTGTTCATCATCATCATCATCATTCATAATCCGGTCAAGATTTCCAAGTTCTTAGCTCTCTTGTCCAAATAGTGTTAATCGCTTCATCTTCTTGATCATTATCATCATCCTTGCCATGGTGGTAACGATGAATTCGAACGAACGAACGAAAAATAAAAAGAAAAGACAAGTATGTTCCAAACAAAGATCATAATCGACCACACGGCTGACCATTAACCCCTACAGTCCATTGAACATGATGGTCACTTTCCAGCACTTTCCACTTGATCCTTGACCAATTCCCTCATTTTTTATTCATTCATACCTCTCTCTCCGAAGGTTCTCTCCTAATCCCTGGAATGGTCTTATCATATTTAAATCTTCGTTTTGCCGCACCGCAAAACCAGCAAGACATCGACCATCGTTTCCAGAGGCCATTTCTTTTTGTGGCCGTTACGATCAGAGATGGTGGATCTAACTTTATCGTTATATAACCGAATGCCTTTCACTTTTTCGGTGATTGTGGTAACGGTGGTGGTGTCTAGCTTGGCTTGTTTGTTTCCGAAAAGTGAGGCCAGTGTATCCCTTATGCCGGTCATTCATTCATTCATTTATTGGAACTTTTGGACTTTTTTTCGAAAAAGTACAAAACAAACAACAAACAATTTCTTTTGTTCCTTTTTTTTTGGCTGCTTATTCTCAATGATCATCATCATCAAAGATGGTCTCTAACAACAAAAAGGGATAGTCAAAACGAAAGGCAAAGATTTTCGTCTTCTTCTTCTTCTTCTTCTTCTTCTTCTTCTTCTTCGTCTTCGTCTCGTAAATAAAGCACACGAACCAAGCGAACGAAGATATTGGAAAACGATATTCGAAACAGACACAAAACACAAAACAAAATCCATATCGTTTTGAATTAAACAAACAACAACAACAACGATCATGCATGGTCTATCTTATGATGATGATGATAATAATGATGATGGCGGTGGTGGATCAGAAGAAGTAAAAAGCGATCCTTTTTGTGTGCATTCAACAACAGCGAAGGCAAAAAATGTATATCTACCATGGCTTAGACCAAGATTATAATGATGATGATCTCTACCACCACCGATCCGTGGTCGTCGAAAGAGCACCAAAAAAAAATTGAGATCTGAATAATGAGAGAGCGAGAGCGAGAGAGAGAAAAGATGGATGCTGTAATCCAAAATGAAAGGGAAAAAATAAGATTCGGCACGATTTTTGGACTTTTTTCTACTACTTCTTCTTCTTCTTCATCCCTTGATTGTAATGAATGGACAATGGTAACTGATTGTGTGTGTATACGCGCGAGCGCTTATCCCGATCATTATTATCCGTTATTATGGTAAAAATTTAATGAATTTATAAAACAAACAAATAAAATCCGGCGCGTTTGTCCGCAACTTTTTTTGTGTTTGTCCAATTCCGACACCACCATTTATCATCACACCCATGTTTGCATTGTTATATTGTGGACAGTTTCGCGCTTTTGCGAAGCAGATCGCGAAAGATTGATCCTGCGGATCGATCATCTATAGCAGTAGTAAGCAACCTGCGCGTGCGGCCCATCAAACAGTTTTTGGTTCAGCCCACCACGCATTTTAGCTAAACAACAGGAGATGAAGCTATATTTCTCTCTCTCTCTCTCTCTCTCTCTCTCTGATTGGTACAATGTGATGATTTGACCTGATGACGAGACACACTTTGAACAGCAGAAGAAGTTGAATTGCCCTCCCTGATTTGTCCTATATGATGATTTGACCAGATGAAGGGACTTACTATATACAGCAGAAGGAGGTACATTCCTCTCTCTCTCTCTCTCTCTCTCTCTCCCTTATTGGTACAATGTGATGATTTGCACTGATGACCAGACTTACTATAAACAGTTGAAGAAGGAGGTGTATTCCTCTCTCTGATTGGGCGAATGTGATGATTTGGCCACAGATGAAGGGGCTTACAATATACAGCAGAAGAAGGCGTATTACTCTCTCTGATTGGTTCAATGTGATTTTAAAATTTAAATTGAATTGAATTAAAGGTTGTTCACGCCTGCCATATAGAAGGCAAAAACATTTCGAAAAGAAAATTGCGTTCCGCCTATATCCACCGTATATCACATAAAATTTCCCAGATCCATTTCCGATGACAACATGGAAACATGATCATCCGGCAATCTTTTAGAGAGAACTTTGTCACCAATCACCATCACCATCATCACCATCATCATCAACGGTTGATTACCACGTTGCTGGCCAACAACATCTCTTGAGCGCTTTGATTGCAATAAATGAAAATGTCTTGAAGTGGGCATATTTTTGTCATACAAAGCAAAGCGCGTTTCCATGTTGATGATATAATCGTTCACGTCATTGTGGTGGATGAAAAATCCACTGCTCGAATTTTCGCCAAAGAATCATCGGCTTTTGTGTGCTGCTTGGCGATGACCTTATTTGTCCAAGGAGGGGTGAAGGAAACAATATTGAACAGTATTCAATTGATTCTATTTTTGATTGAAACATCCAATCATTTTGAACGATGATGATCGGATCAATCAACCGGCAAATCGAAAACATTACCATTCCAATCACCGATAACTGTTTAGGGTGAAGACCACTATATTGGTAACCACCACAACCACCAACAACGATAAATATAGCACCATTACCACCACCATCACTTAGCTACATCCGAATGATAATTTCATGGTACAAGCACTTGGGTATTCATCTATCGGGGGCTATTATTATCGATATCTGTGATCTAAGGGCCTGTGGTGGCATATCTGAATTTACCCGAAGAAATTCGTCGAGGATCGTTTCCCAAAACCGGTGCCGGTGTTTTGGAACAATGGAACACAGGAAACAATCAACGTGGCCGAGATTTTTGGATTTTCGAGAGTTTTCCCCTTAGTTCTAGCCACTTCATGTTGCTACTATTAAATCCATTTTTTATCCATCTAGAAAACAAGACTCTGGCTGACGCCATTTTGAATTGCCGAATTTCGGTTCAAAGTTCTCAGAACTGTATCTCAATTTCCCTTTCTCTTTCATTCAAATATTTTTTTTGCTTGGTCGATACAGATTTGTGAAACAAACAAAACTGTTTTATTTTTTTTCGCATCTTCACGACAAATTGTGTAGCTCTAGTTGGCTTCACCGCATTTAGCATCGCTCCACCACCATCGCTCTGCCTTGATGGTTTCATGGACTTCATTATCATCATCGTATTTCGTTCCTGTTTCGTATGTATTATGCCTGATGCTGCCGCAGCACAATCAGCATCATTCGAATCATTCCATAATGGTAATCATCAACATAATAATGATGATGATAATAATAACAATAATAATATCCATACGCTAATTTAAGTTTAGGACTTATTTTTTTTCGCTCGTGTAAAACGAGGAAACAACAACAGCTAAAATCAACACCATCCACGCACACGCACACACACCACAGGTAAGAGTTGGCAACAGGTAGAGTTGGTGGTTTAGGTACATTTCAATGTTTAAATATAGATGGTTTGTGAGGAACAAATATAAATAAAGCTAATCATCATCATCATCGTTTCGGACACCACCAAGCAATTCAATGGATCGGCCGATTTGAATGAGTTCACCGCCCAACAATGTCTATTTGGTTTGGTCGAAAGTACCATGGCTGATATTGCCGGTGGTGGTGGCGGTGTAAGAAATCAACTTTAACCATCAACAACATCATCCAAATGTGCATGTTCCAAAGTCTAGAATTCAATTTCACTTTGGTTGGGAAAGTTTTCAACAATTTGATCTTTGACTGTCACATGCGAAGACTGTTGTTGATCATTCAAATCAGTTTTTTTTTGTTGGTGGTGGTGGTTAGAAGACCTTTGATGGAACGGAAAAAAACACACACACGCACCACAATCGCACACGTAAAAGCACGCGACTAGAAAAGTCTCGAACACAGGCATTTGGTTGGATTTCCATTGAGTTCATGTCATGATCTCAACTCGTGGTACATGATCATGGTAAATATACGCGCGTTGGTTACAAAGTCCACAATCGGGACGATTAGATAGTATTGTGTTTTGTGGAACCAACGGAAAAAAAGCACAACGCGTGTTTGGTTTCGGTGGTTATCATCGCCGATCGTTACGATTGCACAAGACATAATCTTGTAGGGATTCCTGATTATTTCTTGTGCTTGTGCGTGTGTGTGTTGAAGTGATGATTGAAGTAGTGCACACGAGTTCGGTATTATTTACGGTTTTCAGTTTCCTAACCGCATTTTTGTCTACCAGTTCATCAACAAGAAGCCTTATTTAATAGCACCGTATCCGCCGTACACCTACATAATATCCGCGTTTGAAACTACTACTAGATGTTGTGGACAACAATGAATGATGATAATATTGCACCATCATCGACATTGGCAATCATGTGAACTGGCAGCCCAAAATCTATTTAAATCCGACGCAAAATCGCAACCCAGGAAGATTTTCTTTTGATTCCCGTTGATTTTTTTCTTGAACAAAAAAAAAGCTTTTCTTTTCATTCGAATCGTATTATAACTTATACTAATCCACTTAGCTAAACTTTCACTCTCCGAACATGAAGAATGCACAAAAATCTTTTGATTTTTTCTCTGGCTTACCGCCAGAATCCTGTCCGAACAATAATGGCCTTGACCAACACAGAACCAAAATCAAACGAAGGTCTTTGAATCTACGAAAAAGTCTTGCAGATTTACGAGAAACGGTTCGCGTAGAGAATCTGGCCATGAAATCCAATGATCATGATGATCATAAAACATTGAAAGATTCGGTTGGTGGTTGGGCTCTACAACCAAACCAATTGAAACATTTACAAACAACCGTATATGAATATAATGCTTCGGCTGGCAGCTTTCTGGAGATACTGATCATGCAAAGATTTTGGTGTTGGCTAGCAACATTCATACCGAAATCGGTTGCTCCATGCACCATAACAGCGATTGGATTTTTCCTCAACCTAATAACCTGTTCAATAATGATCAGCTATTCACCGGATGCACGTGGTGATGTTCCACGATGGGCATTATTGCTGTGCGCAGCCGGTATATGGCTGTATCAGATCGCCGATGCATTGGATGGAAAACAATGTTATAAGGTGCAAAATTCACAGATTGAAGAGTTTTATGATCATGGATGTGATTCGGTATCAACAATCCTGTTGATGTATTCAACCGGCATCGCCATTCAAGCCGGTCGTTGGCCGCCATTGTTTTTGCTGGTAATATTTGCATCGCTTTTCGCTTTCTATTCAACACATTGGCTAAATTATATCACCAGACAAATGGTGTTTGGAAGGTAAGACGGAACAGGAAATGCATGAACTTTTCTATCCAATCAAAATAACTACCACGATGATGATGATAACTGACGATATTTTCAATCAAAATCTTTAGGATCGATGTAACTGAAGCACAATGGACAATGATAACAATACATTTAATATCCGGAATTTTCGGCCAATCAATTTGGAACGTTCAAATCCCATTATATAACAACACCACCATCGAATTGCGTACAGTGATGTCACTAATGACACTAACTACATTGTTCAGTTCAATTCTGTACAATGCTGCCATTATATTGTTCCATTTGCCGACACCCTTGGAGAAAGCCGGTGTCCAGATTGAACGTTATCGTTGTAATCCAATCAAACCAATCCTGCCATCATTGTTTCTATCATTCTTAATCTACTATTGCTATAATCATGGCTATTATCATCTAAATCCGGCCATGTTTGTTCTTGCGTTTGGATTCAACTTTGCCAAACTAACCATGAAACTTGTGGTAAGTTCATTGCATTCAGATTATCCGAAACGCTGAAATTTGTTTTAAACATGTCGATATTTTTCTGATCACCAGATTGCGCACTGTACCAATCATGAATTTGAAATACTGGATTTAACATTGGTGGCGCCCATTCTACTGGCTCTCAATGATTGTTCACCATGGGGACCATCCTCATTCCGACCGATCATTTCACACGATCAAGCTTTACTGTGTGCTCTGATCTGGGATACCATTGAGCTGTTACGTTATTTTACCTTTGTTTCATGGGACCTATGCGTGGCGTTGGATGCCAATATATTCTCGATCAAATATCCAGTAGGACACCCAAAGAATCGATTGCAAACAGGCGGATTCTATGTGAACGGACTAAACAACGAACAGATTCTGAATTCAAAACCAGCAACAAAATCAGAATCCAAAGAACAACTGCCATCACCTTCGGAACAATAATATCAATATTTGTTGAATGTCTCCCGATTGACCATTATTCTATTTTATCTAATAATGTGATATATTTTTCACTCAAAACTGTATGATATAATAAATTCATTTTTTCTTCAATACTCTAAGATTGTCTTATGAAAAAGGAAATTCGAAAAAATTGAAAAAGTGAAACCAAAGCCAAGTGCTGCCATCTGGTGTCAAAAAAGTTAACTAAATGCTAGTGCTGCCCTCTGGTGGCGAAAAAGTCAACTAAAGCCAAGTGCCAAATGTAACGCCATCTAATAATGATGATCAAAATTAATTTTGAAAGTGACTAAATCAAACGCATTTGTTATCTCGGTGATTTTTTTGACCGATGACAATCATGTTGCTCGTCGAATCATTGCGAATCAATTTTTCATTCATTCGCACACTGGCTCTCGTCTTGGATGGTTGTCCTCTCTAGTTCTCTCCTTGGATAGCTGTTCTGTCTGGTCCTTGTCTTGGATGGCTCTTCTCGATGGTCCTCGTCTTGGATGGCTCTTCTCGATGGTCCTCGTCTTGGATGGCTCTTCTCGATGGTCCTCGTCTTGGATGGCTCTTCTCTCTGGCTGGGTGTCCATGCGATAAGTCATTAATTCTTTTTACCATTTTTCTTATTTACCATTTCTAGATTAGTTTTATTTATGAAGCTAGTTTAGTAGTATTTTCTCTTTTTCTCAATTCTTTAATTTAACTCTTTCAGCACGGCTGGGATGTCCCAGGTTTTTTTTTCGCGAAAACGCAATGCAGTGAAGCCAACTTTCAAGGGTACAGGGGCAATTGGCGCACGTTTTTCCAACCAAGCTCCAATCTGAAGCGCGATAGAATTTTTTTTTTCAAAGAAATGCAATGCATTGAATTCAACTTTTAAAACAAGGCACGAAAAACAGAAGGTGAAGCGCGCAAGAATTTTTCCCGCGAAAATGCAATGCAGTGAAGCTAACTTTCAAGGGTACAGGGGCAATTTGCGCACGTTTTTCCAATCAAGCTCCAATCCGGAGCGCTCTAGAATTTTTTTTTTCAAGGAAATGCAACGCATTGAAGTCAATTTTTAAAACACGGCGCGAAAAACAGAAGGTGAAGCGCGCGAGAAAATTTCCCGCGAAAATGCAATGCAGTGAAGCCAACCTTAAAGGGTACAGGGACAATTTGTCAAATCAATCATCGTCAGGATAGTTTCAGTTATGTTTTCAAATCTTTTTAGAAAATTATAAAGTTGATTATCCTAATTGATTTTTTCCCTATAAATAGATTATATCTGACCTCCTTTATCCATTCAACTAACCTTCATCCTTGCACGATGTTGATGTTCCTGTCCTTCATTTTGAATGGCTGATTATGGGCAAAATGATAACTGATGGTATTATGGTGGAAAATCGCTATGGACATTCATATTGGCTGGTCAAACTTTGGAGCCTTGGATTTGCTTTCACATACTTGTCAGTATTGCCACCAGGACCCCATTTCAAATTTTTTCATTTTCCCGCCATTTTAGATAGCTTATATTATATCAGCTGTTTCCCAGCTGATTTCTTTTTTTTGTTTTTTTACTTTGTATACTCTTGGTATACTGATCATACTACTTATTGTAGTATGCTTGGTATACTAGGATTAAACTTTGAATTTTATTATAAAAATAAAACAAAAATTACAAATAATAAAAAAGGAAAAAAGAATAAAAAAGAAAAACAAAAAAAAGGAATCAGCTGGGAAACAGCTGATATAAAATAAACTATCTAAAATGGCGCGAAAATTTTAAACTGGTGCATAACGACCATCGTAGAATGTCGAGTAGAAATGTTAGTAGTAAGCCATGTTTTAGCTGAAGCCGAAAAAGAGCCATTGCTGACAAACGGTCATGTATATGGAGAACATGTATTGTTCAAGTTTTGCCGAGTATAACGGATCACTTCCACGAAAATTTCACAAACGATCATTTGATCATGTCGGCAAACATATTTAGTTACGGGAAATAATATCTTCGGAAAATGGTTTATAAAGGACCGGGAGTTCGATTTTAGCTGCAATACTTGTTGCTTCGATGAACAAGTCTGGGATTTTGGATCTCAATCTGTATATTTCAATCTGAAAAAGTCTTCTTTGAGCTTTTCGGTTGCGTTGTTAACAACAAACGATCAAGTCTCAGATCAGACAAAAAGATTTAATGGTAATACAATCAAGAATTTACCGCATGGATATCCAGCCAGAGAGAAGAGTCATCCACGACGAGAACCAGAGAGGACAGCTAACCAAGACGACTAGAGAGGACAACCATCCCAAGCGAAGACCAGACAGAACAGCTATCCAAGACAACGAGTAGAGAGGACAACCATGCAAGACGAGAGCCAGCGTGCGAATGAATGATTGTCCAAGACGAGAGCCAATGTGCAAATGAACGAGCGTCCAGGACGAGAAATATTCGCAAAATAATTGATGACTTGAGGTTAAACTTTTATATCGGCAACCGCGTTACTCATTATCTATTGCCTCTGAATCATTGTCATCATCATTGTAAATTTTCATGTCTCGTTTTTGTATAAAAGCGTCCTCTATCTTTTCTTAAAGTCATTTGAACGAAGTCGGCCATTCAAATCAATCGGAGTGTTTAGAAGAAACATAAACACACATCCAAACTATCATCACACACCAACAATATGGCATATATCAATGTTCAAATGGGCTATGATTTATTTTCGGCGCCAAAATTATTGTGAAGAAATTCAAAAAAGTAGGATTCATACATTGCCAGCAATGTACTTCAGTATGTCAGTAAAGTACTTTCAAAGTGTTAAGAAAATCACGAATATGGGGGTTCAACTTGTCTTACCTCTTTTGACTTCGACATGTGGCTTGAGATAGACAGGCGGCCAGTAATCAGACCCGTGAGGTCGGGTCAAAAATGGCTGGAGTTACTGGAGTTAGATTTTTCGAGAAAATCCACGGTTTGATTTTCGGCGCCAAAATCATTATGAACAAATTCAAGAAAGTACAATTCATACACTGCAGGTATAGAAGTAAAATACTTTCAAAGTGTAAAAATTCAAAGTTTTGTCTTCCACCTGTTGAATCATATATGAGCCCAAACAAAGGGGGCTACCACTTGTTGAATCAATTATGAGCCCAAACAGAGGAGGCTGCCACCTGTTGAATCAAATATGAGCCCAGAGGGGGCTACCACTTGTTGAATAAAATATGAGCCCAAACAAAGGGGGCTACCACTTGTTGAATCAATTATGAGCCCAAACAGAGGAGGCTGCCACCTGTTGAATCAAATATGAGCCCAGAGGGGGCTACCACTTGT
>JAOZJS010000927.1:0-17199 GCA_025882695.1 Amerodectes protonotaria
TTTATGCGTTATTTCATGAAAAAAGTTAAAATTATTGTCTAGAATGACGATTAATGGACATGTTACTTCAAAGTAACATTGGTCCATAGAGGGTTAAATAAAATTATAATTATAACAATCATTAACAATTAACAGCGCTTGCGTGATCATCTCCAAAAACGCTTTCCGCTGCCGCTTTCAGATAAAAATGTCAATTTGAACGAGAATAGTTTTTGACGACAACTTTCGGCGTATAAATAGGATAAATTCAAAAATAAAGACTCCATATTGGGGAATCTTTGGACAAGCAGAGATAAATTTGATTTCTATTCAAACCATGACCATTGGACCTTTTTCATAACCTTATCTTTACTATAAACCATCCGAATGCTGCGGATGACAAGCCCAGACTGGCCACACTGTGTCCATTTGTCTTTGTCAAAAATTCCAAGACCGTTAAGATTCAATGGTGTCCAGCATTGAATTCGGGTAAGAATAGCCACCCGCACACACACACGAGTATACTGCCTGAACAGAATCTAGCGATGGAATCTCACCTAATTGGCATGTCACTTGTGTGAGAATCAGCCACCAACGAACGAAGACAGAACGAGATAGAATATTGAGTTATAATAATGTCACCACACACACCAGATTGTCTCTGAACTGAAATTCAAACTCAACAAAATGAACAACAACAACAACCAAAAAAAAATAAGAGAAACCAGAAATTGAATTGTCAAGAATCTCAAATAGTATAGAAAATATGAAAAAACCATTTATCATATTTTTTTTTGCTTTTCTCGGACATCTCTCTCTTTCTTTAGAAATTAGAGCAAATATTTTTTTCCCAAAAGCTCTTTTCACTGTCCCGGTTGTTGTTGTTGTCGCTCATGAAGATTCAATCTTCAAAGACCCTGGGGTCCTAGGGTTTCTAGGGTTCCTATATTAATTTTTATGGTCCAAAAATATGAAATTGATATTTCTGTTTCTCTATGTTTGAAAAAAAGAGCCCAGGGCCTTGAACCCAGAACAATAATCAATGAATGAATGAATGAATGAAGTGAATGGAGAATGACTTTATTTCTTGAAGTCTTATTTTTTCTTGGGTCCTTGGTTTCTGGGTCCTTCGCTACGCTGCGGAACAAAGTTGCGGAGCTAGGTCTGAAGTTGAATCTTTTGTTGTCGTTGTCGTTGTCGTTTTCGTGGTAATAAACGCACATTTGACGGTTTTATGGTTCGCGTTTTGAAAACAAGCTGAATGGCTGGCAGATATTTGCAAATTGCGGAGATTTGAGCTTCAGAGCTAAAAACAGAATGACAGTTTTATTATATAGTCTTGGTCTTGGTGGTGTCCTCGACCAGAAATTAGCTCTAAAAAGCTCTCTTCTTTATGTGAAAGAAGAAACAAGACAATTTGGACTCAAATCGGACCCTTGTTGCTATACCACCCTACTGGTGTTAGCCATACACATTAAGCCAAACAGCTAAAAATATGGATTCCTTCAAGCAAATAATAAAAAATCTTTGTGAATCCTTTGTGAATCTTCTCAACACAATCCAAGCCAATTGTTATATATTTCTATGGGTGTGTGTGTGTGTGACCAGATAAGAAGCTCTACATTCTTCTTAATTCATTCTTCATTCTTCTTAATTCACTCGTTCATTCATTCATTTGTTTCTGGTGGGTGCTAATGTCCGGAGTGATCATCATCCTTGAATTTCTTGGTGTCCACTCGGACAGATAGACAAGACAAGAGAAGCTAAGAGAGGACACGAGAAGCCAACAAGAGAAGTAGAAACAAAAATGATTAAAATCACGATGATTTTCCACCAACTCTTCCACCACCACCACCATCATTGTGAAACCGGGCTGGCATTTCGCGGTGCACAGCAAAATATTAAAGTCAAATAGTCAAACAGAACAACAACAACAACAACCCGCGCGTAATGAAGAAACAAAACTAGCTAGAAAGGCTAACAACAACATAGGCTAGATCTCGATACCAAAACGGCAAAGACACACCAAGAAAACAAAAAAGACACAACCATGCACAACCAGCCAAACGGAGAAGAAGATGATAAATGATGTTTGGTTTCGTTGCGGTTTTGTATCTAGTCTTCTGTGTGTGTGCGTATGTTCAAGACAGATTGTGGTTTTTTTGGCGTTTCTTAGCCCATTCTTGTTGTTCATCCCTCTCTCTGTGTGTATCTCAAATCTGAAGATCCGAATTTGATGGAACCAACACCACCCATATCCCATCCCTTCCCTTATGGCTCCCAATACAAATTAAAATTGTCCCTAGTCCAACGATAATAGCAATAATAAGAATATCCCCGAAACCGAATCCTGAATCCGGAAACCCCGAAAAATTATTATTAACATAATATTTCCATTGTAGCTAGCGAGAAGAAGACCGACCGACCGACCAAAAACCCTTTGATTGTTTCATATTCTTCTTCTATTTGGTTTGTGTGTGTGTGTGTGAATTAATTACTGTCAGATCAGATCAACGGTGGCTATATCTGCTTCTGCTGTTTGGTGAGCGACCAAAGCCAAAGCAAAAACAAAAGCAAAAAGGCTTCATCAAGCCATCATGTGGATCCCAATAGGATCCTGTCTGCGCTACGCTATGGCTTCTTGGATATTATCATTATTTTGATTTCATTCACGCGGTGTATGTTTGTTTTGTTTGGTTGATTCGGGTTATATTTTTTGGTTGGATGGCTAGCTGGCTGGTTGGCGGGCTGGCTGGTTGAACGGTTGAGTTATATCTCAACTAAATTCCATTCATCTTCATCACTTGCAGCATGTAAACAGGGCAAAAATGTAAAACCAAACAGGCATTTTGTTGTGCGTCCGTCGTCGTCCCCTCTCCGGTTCCTGGCAATCATTCTCATTTTTTTTTTGAAATGAAACCAAAAAAATATGAATGCCAGAAAATTATTCTTTGAAAGTTTAGTTTAGCTTAGTTTGTAGCCTTTGGCTCTGGCAAATCAAGATCAGCATTTTAGATTTCTAAGAACCACACAGACCAACCGAATAATAAATCGAAAGGTTTTCGCATGCACACACACGCCGCATCAATACAAAGCCCAACCTGGTTACCTGAAAAACTTGGGTTCAATCTATAATGACATTTAGGATGAACACACACACACACATGTAAATCCGATGACGCCGTACGCTGTACCTACCTGCCGTAGAAACCTTGACGACCAAGATTCTTGTTGAACCGTACCACGATCTCCAACCATCGTCGTCCCAACAAGCCGATTGTTGCCGTTTGTTCATTCAGATTGCGATTTGAGTTTTGAATTTTCAAACAAGCGTATCCATTCAAACATCCTTGAAAGAGTGATTCGTTCGATTTGTTTGTGCGTGTTTAGTGAACCTTTCGGGGACTGATCAACAAGGTTCTTGAACTGATGAAATCATCGTTGAATCGATGAAAACATATTGCCAACATACGACAGTCAGGCAGGCAGGCAAGCAGGCAGGAAATGTCGCCCACCAACGATGATGATGCCACGGATGCGAAAGCCATTTTGATGATTAAATGATTCGGATCAATTTCTCGGATTTCGAACCACGAGCCACCTGTGGAAATATTGGAATAGAAAACAAAAGAAAAGAACAGTGACAAATTTAACTTGCAAAAAAATAAAATGAAATGATCAATTCCTAAATGATTTTTTTTTTGGTCGGGCAAGAATCAATGTTCGTGTGTGGGTTGCTAGCGGTGGTGGTGGTGATGCTGAACCAAAAGCAAGCCAAAAGAGAGATTGACAGATTTCCTCGAACAGAAACGTGATGTTTTTTGCCGTCCTGAATAATTATTAATTATGGATTTGGCAACAAAATGAAAAAGAGGATTCAAATCCGTTGCCAACCTGCATCCATGATTGATTTGGCCAATGGCCAATGGCTAAGAATGTACTCTGGACACGACGACGACGACGATGTTGTCGGTGTGTGTTCGCCTTTTGGATTTGTGTTCGCCTCATCACCATCTTTTTGGTCGTTTATCTCCTTCCCTGTAAGCTGATTTAATATCGAATCTATTTTCGTTATTATTATTATTTTGATGATGCTGATTTGAAGCCCTCTCCTCCAGATTTATTTATTTATTATCTTTAATCGAATTAATATTTCGACACCTGATCAATTTCGGATCAATTTTGTTGATCTGCAGACGACTGCTCGCTCTGTTTGTCTCCGTCCGAAGATTTCAACGATCGAACGAGCTTCCGAAGAACAAGCAAGCTCATAAATTTTCCCCACTTTTCATTCAGATTCAGATAACCTTTATCCTCAGTCACTCAAAAACCGTCAAAAGCCAGAAGCCAGCAAGCAAGAAGCGACCGAAAGAATTCACAATGAAAACCGTTAAAAATAGTTCACCAAAAAAAAGACGGTCTCCCAGTGTTTCTGCCGTGGATTTTTTTTATTGGCTCTCATTATTATCATTATTATCGTCGTTATTATTACTACTATTATTGCCGCCATTGTCCAACAACACACCACACACCACAATGTGTGACAACAATAAAAAAAAAGAAAAAGAAAGACCAAAACCAAGACCAAGACCAAGACCAAGAAAGAAAGAGGAGCGAGAGAGAGAGAAACACTTGTCATTTTGACCATAATATGGCCCATTATTATATTACATAATAATAATAATAATAATAATAATAATAACGATAATAGTTATGTAATGAAGTTTACTACGGAATACAACGGTTCACAACAACGACAACAACAAAAGAGGAAGAACCAAAAGATATTATAAAGGAAGAGCGAGAGCGAGCGAGAAGCGCGTGTGCGAAAAGCCAATGTTAAAAGCATTAAATCTCTCTCTCTCTTTTGGGTAATAAAAATAATTTATGTGATGGGTTAATGTGTGTAAGTGTGTGTAAGTGTGTGAGTCCTCCTCAACTCCCAGCACTTGATATTGTGTGGTACTTATCATCCAACAACAAATAGAGGTACATAACAAGCAACAAGCAGCTTGAGAAACATGGAAACATGTGGGTGGTCATATCACACACATTTTTGAAAAAAAACGACGCCTACCAATTGCATTTGGGATCATTTTTATGCTGTGAGAGGTGGGACAGTGTGCGTTATATAGCAGATATTGTTTTTCAATTAAAACAAAAAAGGGAAACAAGATTATCGCTGCTAATTTGCTTGTTGCGCGCTTGCTAGCTTGTAGCTTGTAGCTTGCTTTCGCTGCTATTGGCGGCTTCTGCTTCTGCTGCGTTTGGTGCATTGGATTGATGTGTGATTGGGAGGAAAAATAACTGTTTTTAAATTACATGAAAAAAAATTATGTTCATTTTTTTTATTAGGCCATTCCCCCTTTGCCTTGTTACTTGCCTATCGCGAACAGGCGAAAGAGAACAATTTTTGCTGAAGATACACACAGCAAGTTATTTTTTCCCCCATGGACAAATGCTAATCTAAATTCATTATAAATCGTAGTTGGTGTTGGCGGTGTTGGCGGTAATCGCTGGCTGCATGATTCTAATTAACACTTTGGATGATTCTTTGATTATCCAGATCAGAAGCATCTACGATGGCCTACATTTTCTATTGCTATTCGCTGGCCAATCTTTTTGTAACAACGATTATTTTTTGCAACAAATGGCAAATAGGAAAAAGAAAGAAACACACACACACACACACACACTTACACACGAGATAATCCATTTATGAAAAGAAACATACGGCCAAACAAGTTGATTCAATAGCGGTAATTAACCGTTGTCGAAACAGATCAAAATAATCCATAACAATCAAACACACATCCACCAATACAAATTGCTACAAATTTTAAATGTTCGCCATTGCCATTGGCCAGACATAAATCACTGGAATGGTCGATCTTTGTTTGTTTGTTGATGGTCATTTTATGGAACTTTCTTTGTTGATCTTGAAAATCCAAGATGTTGTGACCACCACAAATGGAACATTAGCTTTCCGGCCAAAACACTTGACAAAACAAAACAAAAAAAACCGAGAGAAACTAAGGATAAATCAATTAGAAATCTCTCAGATCCTCGAAAATATGAGCATCTAATTGTTTATTTTCTGTTTGTCTGTGTTTCTAAAAGTAGCCCGTGGTAATCAATTTGATGGATTACTCTTTTTTTTTCTGTGAAAATCAGCTAAATCGAGCAATAAAAAGCAAGAGCTATATTAATCCCAATGCCACTTAAAAACGAAGATGAAGATGAAGAAGATGAATATAAACAATCCACGATTCTTAGCCAATTTGTATCCATCTTTATCCTTAGAATCCTAGCTAAAGAAGAAGACGAAGATGATGGGGTTCTTGATGATTATGGTAGGGTATCATTGCATAAACAACAAACAACAAACAACAAAAATCATGTTGTTTAGCGGTCCAGATGCGTCAGAAGATTCAAGATTCATAAAGATGACCGAGTTTGAAGGTCGTTCGGTCGTTCGTCGCAATGTTTGTCAACTTTGACCTTTTTATGGCCATCCCGGCCAGAATCGTATCGTCGCATTTTTCTCTGTCCAAATCTATCGTTCTTCATTGGCTAACACCGCCATTCAATAAATATGCTAAGTGTTTCCATAGAATGGGAGGATGGGAGGATTCACAAATGTACACGCCCACAATTTCTATCTATTCCATTCTGTGTCTGTGTGTGTGTAACAACTACTTTTAGGGTATTAACATTTCATTTCATTTTTGTTTTTCTTTGTTGGGAACTGTCGTGTGTGCATTCACGCTGAATATTATATTCCAAGGGGTTTTCCATGGCAGAAAATGATGATGAAAATGAAATTTGACATCTTCTGGGATTCTCTCTTATTCCCCTTCAAATTCTGCTCGCTGCTTGGACGATTTTCGCCACACACAATCGATACTTTCCGGAGAATCTCTTCCCAAAACCCGAAAGAGAATGCGAAAATCATGGCGTGTATGGATTTGAATTTGTGAGGATTACCGACAACGACGACGACGAACGTACTGCTGGCACGCTGGGAAATCGAGACCAACCAACACACACAGACGGCACACACTTTACAAGCAGCATGTGCTTGCTTGCTTCTTGACACCTTCGAACGTTTTTTTGTAGCCAAACGAGGAATGTTGAAGGAAAATCCTTTCAACGACCGAAGAAATCGACCAACCAGCCAAGCAATTGACAGGCGAAAAAAAACCTGTGAAACACGCCGGATGAAACGCGCGCTGCATTATCCGAATACCCGAATACCTTGAGTTTTGTGTTTATTATAGGGGAGAATCGAATCGAATCTGGAGGGGATTTGATTCGGCTTTGGCTATGTGGTGAGCACGTGAGCCATTTCAAGCCACCATCACCATCACCAGCAAGCAATGGAAATGAAAATATAGAAAATGTATAAATTCGATGAAGATGGAGAAAGAGGATGAAGAGGATGAAGATGGAGAAACAACAAAAAAAATAGTTAATCATTGGCCATCTCACGATCCGAACGAACACCGCCGCCGCCGCCAATGTTTCAGGCACACACAAACACACACATACACAAGCTTCAAATTGTCGTTTTGGGCAATAAATCATAATTCATTCGGTTTTTTTATCTGAATGCTTTTCCCCTGCCTTTTCTTTCTCTTATTCTCTACCTCGGTGATTGGTTGGTTGGCAGTGTAAGAAAACAAGAAGAAGACGACGACGACAAAGAAGACGAAGATGGAAAAGATCACACACACACAAACACAAATTCCATCATCTCTCTCCTTCAACCAAAATGGCATTTTTCTAGAATTCATGATGATTGGTCAGATATTTTTTTGCATCAGTTTGGGTGATGATCAAACCCTGAATGCTTTTGGATGATTTGGATGGATGGATAACCATCCCCCCACACACCAATACACACACCACTGACCAATGAGAGATGTTTGGTAAGTTTTTCTCTTCTTGTTTTTTTTAATTAATATTTTTTTTGTGCTATTATTTTAGATTCTAGAGAGTTGGATCTGGCTACCTAGATAGTCACTAGAATGATGATGACAGACTGACATGCGTTACACACACAGGTAAGTCAAAAGCCAACATGGAACATGGAAGATAGTTTCCCCAGGTACAGTAAAAATACAAAGTTTAGTTTAGTTTTAAAACTAAGCCACCAAAACCTTTTGAACAAAAACTTGAATTTCAACTTTTACCTTGGATTTTACTTTGAAACTTGGTTCTATCATAGCGGAAACCAAGAACGACAAAATGAGCCAATTTCAGTGGAAATAGCCAACCTCTCGGTTTCACGGATGTTTGGGGGTTAACTTTTTATTATATTAACCTCTCAGACCTCCGTCACCGTGTATAATGATAATAATAACAACAATGATAATAACCGACACAAACAAACCATGAATCTGTAACGAAATCAACAAAACAGCATCATCCAACCAACCAAAATCAGCAAGCAAGCAAATCAACGCAGCCAGACAACAAGAGGAAGACAAGAGACCCCGAAAGCATAGCATATTATTATTATTATGGATAGATAGATAGCTAACCGCCAAATAGAGAATCCACTATTTAGCTGCTTACTGGCTTTTGTTGGATTCTCGATTTTGTCATCACCACAAGAAAAAGCTACAAAGAAATCAACTTGTTTCTATATTTTGTTGTTTTTTTTTGGCAAACAAAAATAAAAGTATAAATACGACGACCAAGTGTATATAAAAGATAGATAAAATGTTTCTGATCAAACAACTGTGAAATAATAAGTATGAATGATATGAAGAGAAGAGCTCGCGGAAAGCTCGGAATTCATCACTATTATTCTGGCTCGATTATTATATTTTTGCCGGTTCATACAATGAACCTTGGACCAAGAACGAGAGAGCGAGTAAGACTTGGACATTTAACAAGAGA
The DNA here is from genome assembly GCA_025882695.1 of Amerodectes protonotaria. Classification (NCBI taxonomy): domain Eukaryota; kingdom Metazoa; phylum Arthropoda; class Arachnida; order Sarcoptiformes; family Proctophyllodidae; genus Amerodectes; species Amerodectes protonotaria. Next base: position 8,887 of record JAOZJS010000927.1, read on the forward strand.
TTCCAGAGAGATTAAAAAAGCCACATCAAAAAAAAGCAACAACATGGTTTTCAAATTAAAAAACTAGAAACTATATAACTACAAACACACAAACAAGAGGCTATATTTAACCAATCAAAGAGAATCCACCTCCCGGCAAGTGTAGAAAGGATGAAGAAACAGAAACAAAGTGTCATGTACCCAGATGATGATGATCTCTTTGATTGATGAATGGTGGTAGTGTGTGTGTGTGTGTGGTTTGATACATTTTTATCGGTTATCAAACTTTATCCATCTTGTTTGCGAGAAGATTCTCTGTGTGCGACACAATGTGAATATGAACATTGTCAATTTTGGCATTGTTTGGCGGCGGTTTCTGCTGCTGTAGATAATATGTATATTCTGGTGCATCTAGATTTGCATCAGATTGTGTTGGCGGCAAAACACACACGCACACAACCAGAATATATTCATGCACAAAATGATGTGATGAATGAATGAATCCGATGGATTTCTGGTTTGAATGAATGAATGAATCAATGTATCTTGTATATTCCGCCCAACCAACAAAATTCGCTGATGTGTATACTGCTTGCGCTGTTGTTGTTGTTGGACCTTTTTGCCAAAAACTGTACTATATCGCGTTGTTGCCGGTGATAATTATGATGATGCGGATTCGCTGTGGATTTTACCAAAAGCTTGAACCAGATTGAAAATTGTCGCACGTGGGGAGATTTTTACTCGAAAAAATTCGAATTTGTGTACAACCACGAAAAATATATACACCCCGAACAACAACAACAACCAAACCAAAAGACAAATGATAAATGGCTTTTGGTTCGTTTTCTGGGGCCATATATGAATGGTCACACTGGACCAACAATGGTTGGTGGTAAACACGCGCGAGCTAAGAGAAGAAAGACAATCAATGAGAGACCCAAATCTGGTGGCCCTAGCTGGAGTTTTAGTTGGATGGGGAATCTGATTTTTTCGTTTTCGTTGTTGTTGTTTTCGTTTTCGTTGTTGTCTATTCGTTTTGCATTTTTCGTTGTTGTTGTTGTACACAGAAAACCTTTGGCTGGCATCGGAAAAAGATTTCCTCCTGTGTGTGTATCTGTGTGTGTGTAAGCATTGGATCCATAGCCATTGGATGATACTTGATCTACACATTCACACCCGCTGGCGGTGGTCCGGGCTGACCCATAGGTTTTGTCCTCCTCGGTGCCAAACGTTTACTATTCCATTGTGTTTCTTCGACGCACACCGAGAGAGACATGAACAAAAGCAGACCTGTATCATCAGACAGATAGAATCTACCGATGGACGCTGTTGTGTGTGTGTGTGTGTGTGTGTGTGTGTCCTTATAGTAATAATTCATCCTAGAAATTTTTTTTTGGACATCTTTTCATTCAGTTGTGGCCCTAGGTCCTAGGTTCTCCTTCTGTTCTTTTAAATTTACGAATTTCAGCATTTTACGGGGTCTACCATCCATTGCCCAACAAATTCAAAAAGGATATCCTGAACACGCCCAAAAATGGCAAGTATCATTGCCTGTTCATTGGCGTCTACGTTGATGGGCGGTGCCACAGTGTGCACGCACAAGTGTATGCCAATGGAGGAGGTGGTTTCAATTTCATTTGGACAAATGCAAAAGCAATGAGCAAGGCTCTGCAAACTTGAGTCAACCACCAATGTTTGGCTCCACCAAAATCTAATTTTTTTCGTTTTTTTAAAAAAAAGTCTACACATTTTGAGGGATGAACCACTTGTCAGAGACACACACGCACACATCGAGAGATAGGGAGAGAGAGAGAGAGAGAAAGCCAATATTTTTGGGTTGTATCTATTTTGGTGCGCTAAATGAACAACAAGCGCCGGTAGAGGCAACACCACACCACTTATTGGCTAGGAAATCCAATCACAAGGGAGTGAAAAAAAAATGAATTTCATAACTCTCTTACTAAGGATTTTACTTGCACCAAACATGCTCAGACTCTCTCTTACGAGGCCACAATACGTACGACGACGAGGAGACAAGCAATAAAAAAAAGATGGAAATCATTTACATAATAAAACAATTAATCAAAATATTGTTTTTTTTCTGTTTTCTGTTCTGTTCGGTTTGCGCCGCGCTAAACCCCTGAAAGAATATTGCTTAAATTTTTGCTATTTTCTTTTTTTTCCTCACAAAACAAAAATAACACGCATGCAATCCCAAAAGGGGCGTGTAGAAGAAGAACGAAGGAGAAAGCAATGGGAGGGTTCCACCAACCGAGAGTGAGAGAGAATATGGAATTTACATATGCAGATCAGTGATCTCCCACTCACTCATTCGCACACTCACTCGTTCACCCGCCAACAAAGACATAAGCTGAGCTAAAGAAATGTTTTGGCGCCATTCAAACACAATTCAAATTGCATTCGAAACATTGGTAAAATGGCTACATTTTGCTACCACGCGAAACCACACGAAAACAATCCGAAATCCAAATCCGAAATCCAAATCCGAAATCCAAATGCGAATCAAACTGAACAAATCAAATCGAATTCTCTCCTCATTATCTTAGTTTGTCAAGAAGAAGGATTCGATTTTCGGGTGTTAATAGCATAGCAACAGCTCTCTGATTTTGGATTCAATTCATTATTATTCTCCTTGTGAATTGCCACCAAAGTGCACCACCACCACCAACACTGTCAGAAGAATCCAATGTCATCAAGTGCTCCCTCAAGAGAGAGAGAGGTATTCAAATGGATTTGTGTGGACAGGACCAGTACTGGATGAATATTATTCACATTTGTCTACTACACTTGATTCTGAACAACAAGAGAAAGCGTCTAGCTTCTGTGCTGTTGTTGACTAATTATAATAATCAATCAGACTAATTGGGGAGTAGACATTACATCAGACTGTATGTGAATGCTAGAATGTGAATAAATGAATGAATGAATTGAAGGCAATGTGTAATGAAATGGGATAGAAATGGCACCATCATGAGAAAAACCAGAACAGCCAGCCAACAACAATAATAATAATAATAATGGGCACCATGGCGCGTCTTTTCTCATTCATTCATTCATTTTCCAAGGGGTTGATTACTGGCGGCTGCTCTGGCTTAAGGACATCATTCTCATCATCATCATGATCATCATCAAAGTTTGGTTGACACCGTGCAAGTAGATCCGGGGCGGAAACGAACGAACAACAACAACAACCAAAAAATTATAAAATTAACCCGCCAAATTTGAAATTTCAAAGTGCACACCTACACACACACATATATATATTATGGTGCCAGAGAATCCCAGATTATCCCCAAAAGTTGCAAACCTTGCATTGAAATTTTATGGTTTGTGTGTGTTTCCAATGTTGTCAGGGGTTATGGTTGTTGTTGTTGTTGTGTTATGTTTTGTTTTGTTGTTTTGTTTTTTACATCATCTGAACGTCTAGCTTGTTCAGAATCTTGAAGTAAGTAGCAATGTTTTAAGCCAGCATCCGCGGCTTTCCACTCGGATGGTACAACCAAAGAAACGAAAAAACGATAAACCAAAGGTAACATACTCTCTCGCATACTGAGAGCTGTGAGAAGTAGGGGGTAGTCTGCTTAGAAGAGTTTGCGTGTTGGCTAGCTAAACGCAGCAGCAGAACACTGTCTGTCTGTATCTCTGTGTGTGTCTGTGTTGTGTTTCTCTAAAAGCAAGCACAACTGAATGAAATGAAACAACACACGCAGAGAGAAAGCGAGAGATAGAGAGAGAAAGGCGGAGTTCAACATTGGCCAATGCTGCCAGTCGTTTCAATTGTTAATTCAAATGAAGGTGGAGCTTTGGCCTGTTCTGTTCTGTTCTGTGTGCAAAGCAAGCAGCCTCTCTTTCCTCTCTCTGAGCGTGCAGAAGCTCACACACACGCACAATGTAGTAAGTAGCAGTTCAGCCATTCGCTATGCTCATCGTCGCCGTCCGTGGCATCATGTGTCTCGTCTCGTCGATGAATGTGTGTGGCCAATCGCGGTGCTGCTATCTCCATCACACCGACCGAACGACCAGCTTTGCTTGCGGAATCGTTTTGCCAAGTTGTAGCAGTTCTTCTTCTTCGACCAGACCAGACTAGACTCCATAAATAATAACAATAATAATAATAATTCTAGCCGACATTATATAATAAAAAAGCGCAAGCGCGCCATTCCACTGAAAATCTTTGCCGCCCTCTCTCTCTCTCTCTTCATTCGATTTATTCATACACTGGCATTCATCAGCATCATCATCATCATCATCATTGCTCCAGCATAGACAACAACAAGTATACAGAAGACAAGTAGTGGTACAGGGCGCCTTACATCCATCCTTCCATCCATCCAGAAGAGAGGGCTTGGATAATGATGGCAGTGGTGGTGTTTTGAACAAGAACAAGATGCCAAACGCCGATAGAATATCGTCGGAAAGATAGAAAAAGAGAGAGAGAGAGAGAAACAGACAAACTGAAAGAGAGCGAAACGAGCCTACAAGAGTTTTATATTGTCTCTGCCTATGTCTATGTTGATTCTCCGACGAAAGAAAGAAAAAAAATTATGTGAAATACGAATTGTCTGCAGCAGCATGCTAGTGTATATTCAATTCGATAAAATAAGAAAGGCGCGAGTCGAGTGGTTGCCATTCATCAGCATCGACCAGTTGTGACAACATCTCTCGGGCATTACATTCGGATTCAAAAATACAAAATAGTAGAAGAAACACACATTCGAGAAACATGTGAATCCAACAAAAAAAATGAATTCAACATGATTTGAATGCATGGTTGCCCAGTGCCAACCACTACTTCAGGAATTTTACTGCTACTACTGTCTTCTTGTCTGTCCGTCCGTCTGCCTGTCTGTCTGTCTGGTGTATCCCCCTATCATCACCAACCAAGAGTGATACCGAAAGATCATTTGGTTTCGTGAATCCAACCAGAATATATCAACCATCCAACCATTGTCGGCCATCACCATTCGGATATCAGGTTCCAAGCAGACCAGATCTTAGGTGCGGATGCTGGATGTGTTCGTGTGTGTGCATGTGTGTGTGAAGTTTTTCGCAAAAAGTGTTTGAATTTTTTCCGGCATCGACAAAGAATTTGAAAAAAAATTTTCTGCTTGGAATCCATTCACAAGTTGATCGGATTGACACCTGAAAAATACGATTGGATCCAACATTATCTGGTCCATCCAACTTTGATAATTTTTTTTAATGAATGAAAACAAAAATAATATCTTCAGTGCAACATCATCCATTTCCGACGATTCATATTTCGATCTTTGAAAAAAAATAAATAATAATCCAATCAATTTTAATAATCGAATCCGATCGAATCAAATTCAATTAAATCAAATCTAATTGAATCCAACCAATCAAATCAATCGACCCTCCCATCAATATGTATATATAGTGAACAAAAATATCCAGCCAATCAGAGAAATCAAAAAATTAGTTTTTTTTTCGAATCGAAAAATCGAAATTTGGCGCCAACAATTTTTTTCCCGGACAACAACCAGTGGCCCTCCTCATTTCGGCGGCGGACACTCGTGTGTTTCAGTGTGCTTGTGTGGTGGTATGCGCGTAATGGATGCCAAAACCACTATATTTAAGTTTCGGATTTCACCAACCAAACAGCGAATGAAGAAGATTTAAATTGTTGCAGCATTGTTTTGTCTGTTTTCGCTTGATTTCCTTCAGGTTGTTTCCATTATTGTTGTTATTGTTGTTGTTGTGGTTCTGATTTCGATGTGCAAATGTGTGTGCTTCTTCGATGATGTTTTTTTTCCATTTGAAAACAAAAAACCGAAATCTTGTTCAACCAAAACTGCTACCACCACGACCATGATCGCGGTAGCGTACAACATCTAAACTCAGAGAAACGCAAGACATGCGAGAATCCACGTTGTTTTATTATTGTTGTTGTTTTTTGTATCATTCTGCTGGATCCATAATTTGACGCCGACGCTGCTAAGAAAAGACTTGAGAACTTGAGAAAAGTGCGGGCACACACGATTCTCCCGGGCAAAATCTAGGACAACGCAGAATCCGAGAGCGGAACAAGAAGTCTGCTGCCATTTTATGTAAAGGTTTATCTAAACTAGATAACTTCACCATTGATAAGATCTTTGACGTCTGTCATAAAAAATACCAGAACCAATTTTTTCCGAGGAAGATCAAGAATTGCTAAAAGATTATGCTTCGGGGTCCCAGTCAAAATTAATAATGAAAAGCTGTTAATTTGGATTTTTTTTTCTTACGGAAATAACAATAGTCTGATAAGAAAAACAAAGAAAATAACAATAATACAAGACACAAAGCCATCAAGTCTTGTAGGCGAAAAAAATTGAATACAATCAATTTAGATTGAAAATATTGTTTGTTGATCGAAAAGCCGGTTAAAAATTTCTCCCGCCAAAATTGCGTGGAATATTGCAGCGCAGAATTATTTCGCCAATCCTGGTGGTGGCGCGACTGCAGCATCAGCCAGTGGCGGCGGAGGTGGAAACGTAGCTGGCGGTGGCAGCGTTAATCACTCGGGCGCCGGATCAACCGGAGGCGTTACCGCAGACCAAATGAGCTCCTATCAATTTGTCAACTCGTTGAGCTCGTGCTATGGGCCAAGCCGAGCGGATGTGACCGGGCCCGGTGCAGCGGCCCAAGCTGCGGCAGACTATTATTCACAGCAAGTTTATAATAGTTGGTCAACCAATCCATCTGCGGCAGCAGCTTCCGCTGCGGCAGTAGTTGCTGCCGCTGCCGTAGGCCAATCACCAACCTCATCACCATATGCATATTTACAACAGAATGGTGGTGGACCTGGTGGCGGTGGTGAACATCCGCATCAACCGTCCACACACCATAATTCACATCATTCACATTTGACAACGGCAGGAGGCGGTGGTGGCCATCATCGAGATTTGTATAATTCTGCTGCGGCGGCAGCAGCGGTCGCAGCCACAACATGTTCTCAGCAAGCCTCCCTTGGAGGCGTGGTTGGCCAACAACCAAACCGCCTAACAAATAGTCATCATCATCAACAACAGCAACAACAGCAACAACAATTGATGCAATCACAATTACAGCATTTACAGCAGCAGGCATCCACAAGGCAATCGACTACATCGCCATCTAGTTGTAAATTTGGTCTGCATGGTGATCCATCACAATCTCCACAAGATCTCAGCACATCCAGTGGTGGTGCTGGCCAATCACCAGAACCGCCTCCACCACCGCCTACATCCGCTTCAACGCATCGTAATGGTGGATCGGCAGGCAATGCTTCTGGTGGTGGTTCAGCTGGTGAAACATCACCATTGCCCAGGCACGTCAATCAATCTAATCATCAAAATTCCAGCAGCTCAACCGGTACCGGTGGAAGCAGTACCAACAATACGACAAATAGTCATAATAGCAAATTTAATAATAATAGTTCCAATAATAATAGTAGCAATCCGCCACATATCTATCCGTGGATGAGAAAAGTTCATGTGGGCCAAAGTAAGTAATCGACCAATGAATCCAGAATCCCAAAATAATAGAATGTGTGGGTGTGAATGGGTGTGTGGACAGTGTAGAATCTATGATACTATTGCCACATAGTACTATCGGGGGCATAGGCACACACACACACCTTGACTTTTCATTTCAAGCTTTGCATGCCAATCTAATCTTATGATCTCGTTTTTTTTCGTCTCTCTCTCTCTCTCTCTCTCTCTCTCTCTCTCTCTCTCTCTCTCTCTCTCGACCTGTCGTCTCCAATCTTGTTGTCATGTTGTCGGTCGATGTTGACACATTGAATTTGTTGAAAAGTTTTATGCATTCGGGACTTGTCTATGCGTGTGTTTTCCAATATTTTTTTAGCTCCGTGTAGAATATTTAATCTTAATTATAGCAAAGGCAATCACACACACGCGCAGATACTTTTTTTCGTACAAATTGGTTTCTTCTTCTTCTTCTTCATCGTCTTCTCGACCATATCCAGGTCTGTCTGTCAGTCAGTCAGTCAGTGTAAATTTTCATTTGGCTTTTGCAAAACAGAGAGAGAGAATCTAAGGTAAACTTTGCCAATTCTGATGCAAACACACCACAAGCTCACATTCTCTCCAAGCAACACCAACAGCAAAATGAAAACTTGCCTTACCTGTTTTTTGTTTCGTTTTTTGTTTCCATCACACGACAAAGTTCTGTTCTTCTGACTTGCTTTTTCATTGGTTGATTTTGATGAAGCCAAAAGCTTTTTTTTGTTTGGAGAAATAAGAAGAAAACACAAGAGAATTGATCAGAAAAAGAAAGAGAAATTCAAGCTAAAGCTCAGGTTAAACT
>JAOZJS010000092.1:0-102658 GCA_025882695.1 Amerodectes protonotaria
AATAATTGCCATATGAGTGCCGCACTATATGAATGGTACCCATGGCAAATGCATTGTAAACAATGGAAAGACTGGACTTGATCTTTTTATTTTATTATCTGATGCTTAATTTCTAATCATAAGGTTTGTTATCAATAAAAATCTATAGCTTAATACATGTAGATCAGATAATAATCAAAAAAACCCGATAAAAAACGATGACTTGGGAGTATTTTACGTAATTCTACAGTTTAGGCTAAATTACCTGAAGAACTTGGTTTTGAAATCAATTGATAAAAATTAAATTTTTTCATATTTAAAAACTGTTTTTGGGCCCAATCGATAGCTAAATAGTTTTAGGAGGATTAGGCCAGGACGAATTTGCTAAAAAAGTCCAAATTTTAATTGTGAAACAAAATTTAGGAGCCTTGTGACGAATCGTCACAACGTGGTCCTTGAGCGGTTAATTACATTTATGCTTTAATAATTATTGATTGACAAGAAACCTTTATGCTTTGTGATAATGGTTGACATAAAATTATTATGGCCGACCGCCAATATAATAACGATATTTTTTTCATAATGATGATACATGAATTGTATTAATAATCCAATTTTTTCAGTTTCCAAAAATCAAGGTTAAATATTGATGGTGTCAAACAATGGTGGCTTTGGTGACTTTCATGTTACAGTTCCCACAGGAGAAGAGAGAGAGAGAGAGAGAGAGAGGGGGAGAGAAAATTCTGCTGGAAATTAGATTTAATTAGGCTCGCAAACATAGCCATTATTCTATCGGCCATTTCATTATTGATATTTTTGATTGACGACCGACGATATTTTAATTCATACCAATAGTATATGATTTAGGTCATTTTTTCTAAAAATAAAAATTCCACTTCACTGCACCACGGTGCAAAGTTATCCAATGACAACCATTCGATCTGGATCTAATCTAATCTAAGTTTAGTTTTCTAGGTTTCCTGTTTTCCACAGTTTCAACAAAATTTTTCCAATTTTATTGATCGTTTTTTCACCTGTATTCTTTTTTTTGGATTTTGCATGTCTTTTGCACCGTATCGTTGTTATTAGTTATAGACGGAAACGTGATCAACAGCATTCATTTACGTTTCCCAACAATGATAGCAATAATAATGAAATACCGACCACAACCACAACATCGGAAACATCGGAGAGCCATCCAGAATCTTTAGATCAATGGTGGATTGTGGTGAAACGCTTCTTTATGGATCGGATGGTGAAATTTCGAAACACCAACAATAGTAGTAGTGAATCATATGAAAGCAATGGCATTAGTAATAACATTAGTACCACCATCAAGCGGCATGATAAAACCAATACTGCACGAGACCGATCATCTATCAATGATAGAGATGATTCTGATAAACCGAAACCACCAAAATTCAAACTATCCGGATTTATACAAAGATTTTGATTCGAACATTTAGTTTGATAATTTTTTTTTGAATAATTCAAATTCGCTGCATTTCTCTTCTCCTTTTACATCATTATCAGATGGAACAAGCTAAAAGTTATGCCTGCCACCACAGTCATACCATCCGGGCCTTGTTCTACGGCACCGGTGAATAAAACGAAATCAAATCTATCAATAAGACATGCACGGGGACAACGTAAACTCTCATCATCATCATTATCATCATCTTCACCATCATCACTGCAGCAGCAAAAAAATGTTCATTTTGATGCTTAGTCGCAAAAGTGGCACTTATATCACAATGAGAAAAATAGAGAACATTTAGTTCTTCAATTTATTTCGTTTCAAAAATTTTTTCTAACGCATAACGATAAAGATCATAATTGATCTTGTTCAATTGGCATATTTTCTGCTCCAGATGACGGTCATCCTGTTTACAATCATCGACATTTTTGTTACCAATACCGTATAGAGTTTCCAAATCATTTTGATTTTGATTAGGATGACCATCACCACCCAATATAACCACATCGTCACAGCCGTTTGATGATATATCCGCCATGGGAATTTCCTGATTTGATACAGCCTGTTTTGGCAACGAATCATTCTCCGTTTGCTTAAATGTTTTTTGGCGTTTATTATTATTTTTATTATTATCATTGTTCAGATTCTTTCCGGTACGTTGGGTTTGTTGCTGCTTTTTTTGATTTATACATTTTTCCATTAATTTCCATTTGGATCGCATCAATTCTTGGTCGATTTGCTTTTGAACAATCAGGAAAAAAGACAATTTCGGCTTATTGTATTTCAATAAAAAAAAGAACAAACACCGTTTTACCTGTTGTGGGAAAATCCTTGGTAAATCTTGTTCACCATCAGGAATCATGAAATTTTTCCATGGCCATAATTCTTGGCCAGATGTTTGATCGTTTCTCACCCACAAACATCCACCATGGTCGAATGCATTGAAAAGACCTGATTCCGTTGGTTCAACCTCGTGAATTTGACTAGCATCTCCCCGAAGTTTGGTTTGAATTAAATCGATCGGGTTGAACCTTAAACGAAAAACATCTCGTTGAAATTGTTGAATTGGTGCCGGTGGATTCGGTATGGTCCGTAAGGTTTGCTCAACTGATTGTGGCCGCGAGAATACTGTTTCGAATGAGGATTTATCATTTTTGGATGATCTTTTATTGCCACTACTCCTGGCAGTATATGATGACGATGATGTTGTTTGTTTCAATGAAATATCGATTTGGTTGGAATCAATATTACTCAATGAATAATCTGATGATTCTAATAATGAATCATGCAGAAACAGACCAGACATACTTGGATACACCATCAGATTGGATACAGGACCTTTGCATTGAATTTTTTTCACACACTGGTGGCTATCAATGTGCCATATTCGGATAGTTTTATCGTTGGATCCAGTCAATAATCCTTGACCATCAATGGTGATCGCCATGGAACAAATCGCACCTTGATGGCCGGAAAATATCTGCACACCATCAGATTTTGGCTTTTTTTGATCCTCATTCTCATTTTCATTCTGCATTGAAAAATCAAAGTGAGCCGATTGGCTACCGTTTTTATTGGACTTTTGCATGGCATCATTTGAACCGATGTGAGAAATGCTCAATTCATAGACATCCCCACAGATCGATCCGCAAAACAACGAGCTTTCGATCCGATTCATCAACACTGAAACAATTGATTTGGGAAATGAAATTGTGGCCAAGAGAATCCCTTTGTATAATTGATAAATTTTGACCAAATTACTTTGTTCTGAACAAGTTACGAAACGTGCTTTTCGGCCACCATTACCCAAATGGATATCAATCAAGGCCATCGAAGAATCATTAATGATGCAATCTGGCTCGTTTTGACTACTACGACCATCTATTACACTGAATGATTCTGATGATGCTACCAAAACTTTGGTCATGTTCCAAATCATTATGATGCCGTCTTCGCCACCAGTTATAAAATAAGACATATCATCGGCTATTCTTATAATACGAATTGGTTGATAATGTTTATCCAATACATTCAGCAAATAACCGGAGGATATTTGCCACAAATATAGTTTAGTTGCAATACCGGCCAAACAATAGCAACTATCCGAAGAGACCGCTAAACAACTAACAACCCATGGTGCTATCATTTTCATATGCAATCGATCTTTACGATCCAAAGACCATACATTCAAAATGGGCGAATTTTGATAGGCATTGATCAAATAAAGATAGCCAATACGATCAATACAATGTCTTGGTATAGTTAAATTGATATTTGTATGTTGTTGATTCGAAGAAGTTGATTTAAACGTAGATAGCATATTTACAGTGGTCACATCCCAGACTGAAATCAAATTCGCACCTGCCATGATGGACATTTCTGTGCTGATTGCAATCTGCAAAAAAGTCCCAATTATCAAAATGAAATTGATTATTATACAATTCATACCTGGGATCGAGGCATTTTTACGAAAATGAAATTATAACAATTTTTGAACAATTTATGATTCCGACTTGAAACAAAAAAAAGAGACGCGTGTTCAACCTTTTCCAGGAATATTGCTTGTAAATTCAAAAAACCTATTTCCTGGGAAGTTTTTCCTGGGAAGAAAATTTAAAAACTTTAATTAAATTATTATTATTTTTCAAATTCAAAGTTCCATTGTCTTGTGCGAAAATTTTGGAACATTTCTCTATGATTATAAATTGGAGTTGCCCACCAGGTCCAGGTATTTCTTCTGCTTGACAATTCTAAATTTTTGTTCCATTAGCTGGCTGAGAGAAAATTTTAATACTTTTACTTTAGTCCGCAACAATCTTTGTTTGTCCATCATCGTTCGCCCTTGTAGAATACCCGACTGACCACACATTTATTTTGGCTGACAAACATGGCTATAGTTAAAGTGAAAAAGCCCAAAACCGTTATGTTCGATATATCCGGTACGGTGGCCAGAGAATCATTCGTGGAGAAGATATTGCTTCCATATTTTAAAATAGCCTACCGGGTTTATTTGGAAAGTAATTGGAGCAAACCAGAGTGCCAAAATGTTGTTAAACAATTAGCGGAAGCATCACAGAAAGGTGATGCACCCAAAATCAATATCGAGAGTGGAGACAAGAAACAAATAATTGATGAAATCTGTGCTTATGTTGAATACTGTATGAACACCGGAAAGGAATCTAAAGCATTCGCCATATTTCGTTTCAATGTTTGGTTCGATGGATACGATCGTGGTAAGCTGACCACACCGGTCTATTCTGATGTTGCCATCACCGTTCAGCGTTGGAAATGCAATCAACAAATCAAACTGTATGTGCTGTCCAATGGTTGGGTAGAGGCCAGCAAGAAGTTTTTGTCGAAAACATCGCATGGTGATCTGAATCTGGTGATCGATGGCCATTTCGATACTGCCCTAGGTCCGTTGACCGAAACGGAAACTTTTGTTAAGGTGGCCGAAGCGGTCGGTGATCAACCAGAGGATATTGTTTTTCTAACCAAAAACACCGGAGAAGCTAATGCTGCCAAAGAGGCCAAATTCAATGTGGTTTTAGTGTTGACACATGGCGTGGCAGTTGATGCAGCATTACAAGTTACCAAAGATATTCCTATTGCTCGTACATTTACCGATATTGAATTCATTTGAGAAAAAAAAACAATATCCAGAGATCGGAAACGCGGAAATTTCATTCTTTTTAGGTGAAAATTAAAAAAATTACCGGCTCGTTTTTCTCAAACTCTCTCCAATCAACACAATGATAGAATGTTGCTCAAAAAAATAATCTCAATAATTTTCAAACCAACATCAACGTTTTTTGTGATAAGCGTAAAAACAATTCAAATTGCGCGACAGATTATTGTACTTTAGTTTCATCGTCTTCGAACCAAGGTTGGGTAATCGGCGAATTCGTTTCCCAAATAGAACATGATTATGAAACAAATGGAGAGCATTGCAAACCAAAACAATGCAACCAATGCTTGTTCGAGTTCGGCGTGTACACTGCCAAAACCTAGCGTTACGATGATCATGAATGTTGACAAAAGAAACAAGGAAGGCAGAAAGAATATCTTCCAAACGTTCCGTTTCTCTAAAGGACATTTGATTTGTTTTCCTTCACGTTCATCCACTTGATATGCTCCCAAAATGAGATCAATGCAGTCCTGACGAAAACCATCCTCAAAATTATTCTTGTAGTATCTGATCAATGAATTGATACCATCGGCTATAATGCCGGTCAACCGACGTTTTCCAGTACGGGTGAAGTCTGATTTCAGAGCACCGGTGCCAGCGTACTGTATGGAACAAACATCGGCATTATCGGCCCACATGTTGGAAAAGATAAAGTTCAAATTTGGATAATCTTCGATGTTCTCGAATTGTGTGATCAAACCAGCCTGGATCATTTGACTTTGTAAAACTTGTTTGGCGATCAAACTTTGCACAACATTGGTACGATCCAACGAATCGATACAATTGGTTCGTATCACTCCTTGTTGAAGTCGTTGAATGCCTTTCTGTTTGTTCCACCAAAAATAGCCATATTCTTTAATGAATGGGGCGATTTGGTCCATTAGCTTGGATAATGATTGCCATCCTTTGCGACATTCGTGATGAAAATCGAATGATTCAAAATTCACGAAAGGGATATCGTTGCCACGATTGAAATTACCATCATTGACCACCTCGGAAAATGAATGGTGTAGCTTGCCTTCGGATCCTCTGGTAGATATCAGATTGACAAAACATAGTCTACCGTATTCGCGCGATAACCGTCGAACATGATGTCCATAGCTTTCGATATGTGGAGCCTTGGGTATGATAAACGGTGGCTTATAACGAAGATTGGGCAATTGTGACCAAAACAATGGGATTGAGCCACGTATTTGGACCAAAGAAAATCGTTCATCTTGATCGGTGATCAACATTTGTTCGGTTTCAATAAAATTAGCCACCCAACCTTCCGAATTGATTCCACGAGCGAACCATCGTGTACCACAACGATGAGTACTGCGACGAGACAATAAAACCCAACGAAATTGTCGATGATTGATCATTTCTTGTTGGATGGCCACAAAACCACACATGATTGGCAGACAAAAATAATGAAATGTTTGATTGGCCATTAACAATGATATCAAAGAACGATTCCAAACAAAATCCAAATTGGTTGCCTGGATCAATGTTCTGGTTTTTGGCTGTAGTTTCATGGTACGCTGAAGTGTAGAGGAAAGATCGTAAACATAGGAAAAATAATAATTTGGCATACGAAGTATGTATTCAATCATTTGAAGATATCGTCGATTGAATTCAATTTGTTGATCAGTTAATGATGGTCGTTTATGACTTGGTAATAAATCCGATTTAAAAGGTATGATTTTTACATTGTCAATCTTGTACACTATACCGCCAGGGCTGAATATCTCTCCAACGGGACTAGCTCCGGTGATCACAATTAAATAATATCCAGAAACCAGTTTGATCATGCCGAATATTCCAAAAATGATTTCGTGGAAAACCGATCGTTCTATTGCCTCCATTTCATTGCTGTCTGTCATCAGATCTATCTCATTATTGATTCTATTGATTGATAATGCTTGATTTAATTGTGTTTGATCCACTGGTATCAGATAAAATAATTCTGGCGTTTGGTAGCTGATATAAATCAAAATATCAGAATATAAATTATCATTGAATCCAGTCTGAAAACAAACTTACAGTCGAAGTTTTCGATGCACAAGATATGGTAGCTCCATTATGAATGATTGAAAACAGGATCGGATGGATGTTTTGTTTTGAAATTTTGTCTAAAAGATTACAGATTGAATATTTCCATCAACATCTAATCACAAAATATGGAGGCTCAAGTATATATCAATTATTAAACCAACAGTAAACACCGAACAAATTTTGGTGTGCAGATAAAATTTTCAATAGGCGTGGCTTATGGTTTCGCTTCAAAGAGGTCACGTGATTTTTGTAACACCAAAGTATCAAAACTGATACTGCTAACACCATCTCGCGAGAGCCGAAAAAGATTGTTTGACAAACAACGATCACATGTCTTGTTGGATTTTTGGACAAATGTTCCAGGCTAGTTTAGTTTCATTGTATCGCAACAAGAATGCCTCGTGTTTGATCCAAAAATCTTGGTCATCGTTTTCAAATGGTTTATCAATGGAAAATTCCAACAATCTTAATCAATTTGTTGCCGAATGGAAATCATTGGCACGCCAATCATTGGTAGTGGAAGATTGTACAAAAAATTTAAATTGTTTATGGTTACAAAATGATCAATATTTGAATGAATGTCTTTTTGATTGCCAAGCAAAATCAATCTTTCGTTGGCGTACCAATTCCAATGGAACGCTTCAGGGAGGTGGAAAATGTAAACGTTTCTTTTTGGCCGAGTTTTCCACTGAATCGGATTTCAAAAATGCTGTTGACTGTAAGTTTGCTTTGAGCATAACTTTTATCTGATGATCTTTTGACTTATGAACAGATTTGAAACATCGACATCATCCTTTGATGTTTGCTCAATTTTGTTTGATAAATAATCATCCAAGTTTTCCTCCTACACCATCAATGGATAGTCAAAAATTGAAGCTATTCCGATCTAGTTCAAGGAACGATATTGACCGTTATCGTGTGATGTCTGCGGATAGCGCTCGATTCATTGCTGCATTTGATGATTTTTTGATCATAAAACGAAACAAACCATTTTCGAATGTTCAACAAAATAAAACGGAAATCATCCGAACATTATTACGAGGCCAAGAATTAATCCCGATGTTGCAGCGCAAGATTCGTTTCTTTATTTGCAATCAAATTGAAGAACTTCTTCGCCAAAGTGCTTCACAAACATCAAAGCCAATCAAATCGGCACAAAGCGCAGCTAAAAAGCAGAATAATCATCCGAAACTGATGGACATGTTTAATTTGATGCCATTCGGTTCAGATGTTTCCGGCTTTGGTGATGAAAACTCTGATATTGATTTCTGTTTTGTGCAAAAAAATGGCAAAAAAGTCCATAATAAACGTTCTGTGCGAATATTGAATTCGATTTCATTTACATTGGAATCTTCTTTGAAATTTCCTGAATTTAATCTGACAAATTTTGCGAATATTGAACGAATTTTCAATGCATGCGTACCAATCATCAAATCTAGATCCAGATTGTTACCATCGATAAATATTGATCTTTCGGTTGATACCGAATGTAATACCGGACTACGAATGGCCGATTTTCTTCACCATTGTGCCTATCATTCTGGACCACGCTGTGGCCTTGTACGAGTTTTTGTTTTAATGCTCAAAACCTGGGCCAAGCATCATGGTTAGAGATTGAAACAATTAAGAATTTTTCCTAGATCCTATCTAATTTATTTGTTTGTTTGATTGACAGAAATTACTCGCTCAAATCCTGGTGAATGGTTTTCCAGTTTTCAACTAACCATTCTGGCCATTGTATTTTTACAACAACGATATCTTTTACCCACTGTTGATAGATGGATGAATACTTCTCGTAGTGCAAATCTCATACAAACATCACCATCAAATAATCAAATTTCTGAAACGGTAGTTGCTGAACTGCTCGGACATTTTTTCCAATATGTCATTCAATATGACTTTTGGAAATACGCCATGAATTTACGAACAGGCCAAATCGATCTTCAGAAGCCAACATTGCGTAGCAGCGCTTGTTTTATAGTGAATCCATTCAATGAAACATTTAATATCACCAAAACGGTTTCCGAATATGAATTGGAAAGATTTCTGAGCTGTTGTAAGCAAAGTTTGGAGACTATGCAACGTACGGATTTCCGTTTGCCAGATCTATTTACCAGGATTAATAATCGTATCGCATTGACTAGAGATTGAGCGGAATATTCAGAAAATATTTTGTTTAAATAGTGAAACTATTAATAATAATTTATTTCTTATTTAAGAAACCGAATCTGGAAACTTTTTTTTTACATTTCGATTCAAAAGAAAGTATTGATCAAACCTATTTCGGTGAAATATTGTTTTTATAATGTTTCAAACATCATTTTCATAATCGGCCGGATTTTTCCTGGATAAGCGTTCATTTTCTTGATTGCCCCAAGTATAAAGCATGTAGCCGGCCAATAACGGTGGTGCTGCATAAGGGAAAATATTGTTGAAATCCCGTTTAAAACCATTCCAACTGTTCTTCAAATAATTGGGAAATGCACGTTGCTCATACGGGGAGAGGCGAATGTAGATAACATTTCGGATGAATGCCAAGTTTCCGAATTTTTTTCCACCCATTTTGCGTGGTTGAAACTCAAAAATAATTGATCAAAAATCGAATAATTATACAAATTTGATTCTCAAAATTGAGTTGCACGACACAATGTTGACATCGGTGAAGGAGAATTGACGGTGAACCAATTGGTGATGATGAAAACATCACATGACTTTCAGTCAAGGCTTGTGAACAGTGAGCTGATATCCCGCCCACAGTGAGTAACGGGCACCAAAGTTAACAGAAATTTCCAAACATGTGTATTTCCCATTCAAGTAGAACGTATCGAAAATTTGTTTGACCGAAAATTATCTGATTTATTTATATAGATTACAAGGATAATTATTTGTGAAAAAAATTCACCAAAAACAAAGTTCAATCTAAATCAGAAATTCTTTATTCGAAATTCGTTTATTGAAAAGTAAAAGAAAATATGATTTTTTTTCAAAAACAAAGACAATGTATAAATGATCCAAAATGATCATTTTTTATCAGCATTTTTCTTTTGTTGGATCATCTCTCGAATATTGTTTTCGGTTTCTTTAACTTTAACCTCTTGATATTCTTTGGCCTGTTTTAATTTAGAGATTTTTTCCTTATTATTCTTGATATTCAAATTGATAATGTTCAATATTTCTTTTTGATCTTTTTGCGCGAATGCACGTCCCACACCAATGAAACAATTCATCTCTGGCTTCAATTCGGTAATGGTTTTCTTGGTAATCTCATATACCGTTGACTGGCGTTCACAAAGTGCAATTTCTGCTTCAATGTGACGTACCTTTTCTCTGGTGTTCAATATTTGTATCTGCAGCTCTTGAAATGCTTTGGTCAATTCTGGATCAGCTAACAAAGCCATGATATTATTCTTTGAATGAAAAGGTGGCGATACACAAACAAAATTTCCGATGAGCGTAGAAGTTTTAAATTTGCAGATTCCAAACAAGTGATGAGCAGCAGGTTTTTGTCAGAATGCAATTTCGGACAATAATCATCAACCGAAAAACATTAACCAATCCAAACACGTTCACATCACTTGAAACCTGCATTTGTGAACAGGCATAGAATCTCTTGTTTTTTCAGCTCCTGAAACTACTGCCCGCACTCCATTGTTGTTTTTTTAGTCATTATTATTCGGATTGTTTGTAAGTGATTTTTTTTGTGTTCAAAAAGATGTTCATCATCGTTTGATGTTTGAACAGCAAAAATTATCCTAAGCAACAAGAATTCCGAATCCAACATGGCTTCAATTGGTTCCAAACGTTCCTCACAATCGTCTGATGGTAATAGTTCCAATGTCAATAGTGGTGGCGGTGGCTCTGTTCCGATTAAAAAACGTCCTAGAATGGACCTGGATTTCGATGCCAAATTTATAGCCTCATCTCAAGATGATCTGGACATTGGGGTGAGTCGATATTTTTGTTTTTCCAAACAGTGTTTATTGTTTCTGTTCTTTAGTTGTTGAGGGTTCAAAATCGACGTCTGACCGAGCGTCTTATGATTCGGGAAAAATTCGAAACAGAATTGCGTTCCAGATTGGAACATATGGAAAAAAAGCAATTGAATGATGATACTAAACTTTATGTGATCAATCGTTATTGGAATCAACTGAATGAAGATATGCGCTTGATATTGCAGCGTTTTGACTCTAATGCAGCCAATGATACGAATGAAAACAATAATCGTTCCTCTTCAATCAATGAAGATGAAGATTCTACCGATGGAGATATTCAAGAATCAAGAAACGAAAACGCCGAAACGACAAGCTTTGTTCGTCAATTGGCAAACATTGATAAAGAAGAATTGGACGAACAATTACAGCAAAGGGTTTTATTGTCAACCAGAGCCGTGTCTAAAGTATTACAAGCATTTGATCGTATCGTTCAACGTAATGAGAAAGTCATGTCCGCATTGAAAGAACGCACAACCGAAGGTGATAACGATTCAACTGATGATGATGATAATATCAAATCACCTGACCATGATGAAGACGATGAGGATGATTTAGATATGAATGATTCGAGACAGAACAAAAGGAAATCAAAAAACAAGCCTAAAATAAATCTAGATGAAATAGTTAGACGTTTGAATGAAGATTTGACCAAAGAGAACAAAAACCTTAATTTATTAGTCACTTCTTTGCATGAAAAACATCATATTATGAGTTTAAAATATAATCAATGTATGGATAAAATTGAAGCAAAAGATGTTGAAATGGATGAACTGAAAAATCGCATCGATGAATTGGAGTTTGAGCTTAATAAATCGAGGACCAGAGAACAACGATTGGAGAATAATCTGTATGAAACAAGAGAAAAGCTCAGAGGTTTTCAAAATCAAGGACAAAATTCTGGTGGCAATGGATCAACGGATAATGGTGGCAAACAAGATTCAAACAGTGGAATATCATCCGCCAAAATTGATGATTTGAAACATGAACTCGAAGATTTGAGAGAAATTGCTCAATCTCGTTTGGCAGAATTGGAACAATTGAATGATGAACACAAGGAAGCACTGAAATTGGTGGAAAAATACAAAATGGATTTGCAATGTATACCGGATTCGGTTATCAAAGATTCAGCCGAATATAAATCATTGCAATCACATTTTTCGGTTTTGTTCAATGAATCGATGCAGCTAAAAGCACAAGTAGAAGAGTATAGGCAGCAAGTATTGACCGCTAAAAATGTCCATATGAGACAAATCGAACAGATGGAAGTGGAAGAATTGCAGATGCAAAAAAGTGCTCGAAATGAGTTGATGCAATTGGAGGATTCGTCGGCTCAGATACGCAAAGAATATGAAATGTTACGTTTGGAATTCGAGCAAACATTGGCAGCAAATGAACAAACCGGACCGGTGAATAGAGAGATGCGTCATTTGATCACATCGTTACAGACTCATATTCAACAATTTAAAAATGAGATTGGCAGAATGAAAAAGAAATTAAAAGAGTCCGGTGTTGAAATTGTTCGATTAAAGCAAATTATCGAACAAAATGGCCTGAAGGTTTGCTGCGGTGGTATTTTGTGCCCCGGACAAAAACCATTGGACAATGGTAGCTCATCGTCCAACAACACATGTACGGTGGACTGTTGTAACAATAATCAGGCTGCCATCACTCAGAAATGCGAAATGATCAAATCGGAACTAATTCAGATTGCTTCGGATTTATCTAATGAAGGTCCATTGGCTATACAGATCAAAACAGAGGATTCATCTGTCGTGCAAATCAAAGACGAAGATGTTAAAAAGGAGAAAGATAAAAAAGATTCACCACCAACGTCAATGGTGGATGGCTTAGAATCATCGTCCAGCATGGATTGTCTGAGCTTTTCTGATGATTTAGCGCAGGCCGGAATATCCGCCTCAAGTTCCTCTAGATTGCATCAACAACAGTCATCGACTTCGGGCGGAAGTAGTTCACATCGTTCACGTAGTTCACAGGCTGATGAAATAAGAGAGTTGAGGCTTCAGTTGAAAAAATCGTGGGAAGCTCAGCGTGAATTGAGAATTCTCTTGGATATGTTTAAATGTGTGGACAAAGAGAAAAAGTAAGAATCGTAGATAGTATTTTGGATTTTTTTTCCAAGTTTTTAATTTTTTACCTGTAGAGATAAAATTCAAATTATGATGAGCGAGAAAAAACTTCGTTTAGAAGTAGAAGAACTAAAGCGACAAAATTGTAAAATCCTGGAAGAAAAACGAAGCGGCAGTGTTAGCAGTGGTGGTTCAGATTCACGCCGATATTCCATGGGCAAAACATCGTCTTTGGCAGAAGATGAAGCCAAAAAAATAGCCAAATATGAGGACATTATAAAAGAATTGCAGAAAAATGTCCACCTACAAAAACAACAAGAGGAGGCATTGCTGAAAGAGATGGAGGTCACCGGACAAGCGTTCGAAGATATGCAAGAACAGAATTGTCGCTTGATTCAGCAGCTTAGAGAAAAAGATGATGCAAATTTCAAATTAATGTCCGAACGTATCAAATCCAATCAAATTCATAAACTTTTGAATGAGGAAAAAGATTCGCTAACTGAACAAATCGTGTCCGTAAGGGTTAGTTATACTAGATAGCCGTGTTGTTGTTCGTTAAATTTATTCTAACGAAAATCTGATTTTTGCTCAGCAACAAATTGAACATCAAAATCAAGTGGTACGCAAATTGGAGGAAAATGAACGAATCCTTCAGCAAACATTGTCTGCCAGAGAAAAAGATCTTCTACTGAGACAGCAGGCGGCAGATTTCTACAAAAGGAAAGCAATGGAAAGTACACAATCGGCGGCAGATTTAAAATTACATTTGGAAAAATACGTTGCACAAATTAAGGATGCTCAATCTATAGTGGCAGATAAGACCAGCGCTTGGCAGCAGGAAACATTCAAAACCAAACGTCTTCAAGATGAAGTACTTTTGTTGAAACGAAAATATGAGCGCGCCAAAAAATTTGAATTGGCCGCAACGGCTGAAGAAGTTCTACAGGTTGGTGTCTATCTTTTTTTCAAAAAAAAATATTTTTTTTGTGTAACATAATCGATTTTCAAACTATCGATGGTTTCGTTCTTCCTTCTTTTCCTTGTTCCCTCATATTTCCGTATTGATTAGGAGGAACTAAGAGAACTACGTGAAGAACTAACATGTCCATCGTGTAAAACCAAACGCAAGGATGCAGTGTTAAATAAATGTTTCCACGTCTTTTGCTATGATTGTCTGAAGACAAGATATGAGACCAGACAACGAAAATGTCCGAAATGTAATCAATCGTTTTCATCCAATGATTTCCATAGACTTTATCTAGCTTGAAAACTGTGATTATTATCCATAAAAACCCCTGGCTTAAGTTCGGTTAATCGATGAATGGTGGATTCTTCATCATCATCTCAATTTTCATGATAATTAATTAATAATTAATTTCATGATTTTAACATCTGTCAATCAAAATATTTTCACAATTTAAACAATTTTCCATAATTAATTATAATCATCATCTTCATCACTATGGCCGATTATTCTGAATTTTGGGCCAAGCATGTCGATTCAATTATATCCAATGATTAATCGATTAATGTTTGAAGTTACAAAAAAACTTCCCACTTTCCTGAATTCCGTCAATGGCTTGGCCGAAATTTTTCTTTTTCTAATTTGATTCAATGTTCGATTTTGTTCTCGATTTAAACCACACCTACAAACAAGGTTATTATAAATTCGGATCAAATTTTTAACCTATATTTATTAATTGTAAAAACTTGGCGCATTCTTTTCCTGTTTCCGATTCTCTACTCTTTTGTCCTACGATTTCGATAATACAGATTCCACATTATTATCTTCACTTGTTTTACTTCTCCGATATTAAACAGTAAAAAAAATATGAGAATACCATCCACATGCACTGGCATTTGTTGGTGGTTAATGGTCATCTGCATCATGACCATTTTAATGGAACCAAGTTCATCGTTTACTTCTTGGAAATTCTCTGATGACCAACACCAATTCAACAATACTGGATTAGATTTCACCAGCGTCAACATGGTGCGTATAAATGAAACAAATAATACGATCGGTTTGGTGTTTATCACCTATCATCGTTCGATTTATGAATTGATAATGGTCGAAAAGGATTTTCAAACCTATGCATTCAAAGAACCCTTCGCCATATATTGTGACTATAGATTGGTGGATAGTTTCCCGAGGTTGAAAAAACTGGCTCCATCAGACAAAGAAATGAACGAAAAAGAACGAATACCGAGAATCAATACAATGATGATGCCAACAAACAAAAATGGTAGCGATGATCGTAAGGGAAACAACAGCGAAACATTCGATTTGACATTTTGGATCCCCCATCCAACTTATGAATTTGAAATGAGGAAATTTTCATTGTTCGATCAGCATGGTGATGTCCGTGCCAACCTAACAATGGAACATTGTCAAAATATAACATTTATGGCTGCTTGGGAGTATGAAATGTTCTGGTCTTTGTGTTTGAAGAATTTCACCATCATTATCAGCAAGATTGTTTTGATTAATCAAACATTGAACATAGAATCAAAGCAAAGCTATAGATTTGTTCAGCAAAACGTTTCTGATGAAATCAAATTCAGTCTGATCTCTGATGATGATAATACCAGTTTTTCGGAGGCACAACACTTGCCATTCTTGAACGATTTAATTGTTAGTGGATTTGCTTACAAAAAGCAAATGTTTTTGTTTACCAAAAATTTTACCTTTATTTTGGATAATTTGTTCATGGAGTGTGGCGATCCTACCACGGTCAAATTGAATCCATGCAATGGATCGAATGATTGTCCTGTGAGGAAAAAATTGATCTATCAATTCTTGTACAATGGTAGCTATTTTTTCGGATTGTTTTTTTTTATACAATCCATGTAATCTAATTTTTTTTTATTTTGGAAAAATTTCACTCACAGAAAGCCAATGGTCCCAAAGTTTGATCGAAGTGATTTGGTATGCAATCATATTGGCATCGTTAATGGTAATACTTACTGCGGCCTATTGCTGCTGCTACGAGCGAAAATTCGATCCTCCGCAACCGGAGATTTACGTACACAGACAACCGCGATTGGATTCTATACCACCGTCTCCGGTTGTACCGGTTGTATCGCAGTCTTCACAGCAGCCTCCAAACTAATCATCACTAATGAACCCTACAGTAACATTTAAAAGCAAAGGAATTTCGTTTAAAAAAAACTTGCCTGTGTTCCAAAAAAACTCGTTTGAAAAAATGATTGGATTTTTGAATTTTGATGAAAATGCCAAAAATAAATCTTTAAAAATTCCAAATTTCGTCGTTGTCGATTATGAACATGAACGCAATAATAAAACATTTAGCCTGTTGACGCACCAAAATCGAGAAACAATGTTGGCATAGCATTAAACAATAAAATCAAGTCAAGTTCGTTTGAAAATATCAGCGACAAAATCGAACCAATGTTGATGAGGGTGACGGTGTTAAACTGAAATGATGATTTTGCGCTTGTTCATCCTATGCATATTGTTCATTCAAAGTCCGAGCTCCGAAGTGATAAAAGGACAATCGAAATATTCAACATACTGCATTCAAAATGGTCCTCGATTTCGTTAATTGTGATGATGGTGACAATGATCGACAGCTACCGAATGTTTGGTTCTTGAACTATAAGCTTTACATAGATCGGGTTCGTATTTCTTGGAATCCAAGTGTAGAGCATTCCAAATTGTGTGAATCGAACAAAATTGATCCGTGCATCACATGGATGAATAAACATGATCACAGCGCCGATCATTATCATTTGACAGCAATGTTGTTATGTTCATCCTCATCATCCATGGAGAATGTGGGTGAAGATTCCGACAATTTAGATCAACATTCCGGAAGGCCGAAGATTGCCGTGATCACCTCCGACCACATTCAACCATCATCGTTTGACAAAGAACAGAATGAAATTCATTTTCATTCCCAAGAAATCAATTTCCGTTTTTTATCACCGCGGACAACGTCTGTCGGGCGATATGAGGCTAATGAAGAGAAATTTGGCCACAATAATCTTCATCCAATTTGTCGGATAACGTTGGAACATTTTCAAAATTCCAAATGTATGAAACGAAATTTGATCAATTTCAGAAATCGTTCCGAAAGGATCGGATTTGTTGATGTTGATCTTGTGGAGGAACTCTGTCGCCATGTTTCACCAGCAACGACTCCACAACAATCACAAAAGCAATCAAATGTCCCGATAGCATTTCATTCGACCTCGATGATTCTGTTTTCAGGTCAAAAACGAAAGTTGAATAGCAATGGTAGTTTTTGTTTGGAATTATCTTATTCAGTTGAATGTAAGCCGGACATCGCCCAACGTTTATCGTCAACAATAATTGCCACAAATCAACAACAACAGAATTTATGGGAAAAATTCAATCGTTTGAAGCAAAAACTTTCCACCAAATTGGATGTGTCACCAAATCTGTTGCGAAAAACAGAAGTGATTTGTAAGTGTATAAAGCGAAACCCATTCGTACAAATTCATTTACTTCAATTATTTTCAGACTTGGATCCACCATCCAAAGATTCTGCTGAACGCTTGTGGAATGTGTTCAAAAGATTTAGATCATTAACTCCGACCAAACGTTTATATAGGATAGCCATCCATTTTGGAAACCTAGATCATATGGAATTAATTGGAAAAAAACATGATCATCTCTTTTTGGAACAAATGGAGCCTTTTTGGGCGTGTTTTGAGGTTAAACAACAGCGACAAACACACTTCCTGTCGATGATGTCTCCGAATTTAGATAATGGCGTAAAGCATGAGAATGGATTGAAACATTCATCGATTGTCTGCCGTACCAGATCTCATAAACTGATTTTTTCGAGGGGCCGAAATGACGACCAACCATTGGCAATGTTCGACCAAAACTATGTGTTCTATCAAGGTTTCAATCCTGACGATTCACCACACAGCTGTTTGTCGATCAAAAATGATCGAAATTTGTTCATTTTCAAATGCCCACTGGTTGACTTTTTGAACCAACCTTCGGTGAATCAATATTTCTGCTTGGAAGAGAATCAAAATCAAAATCTTCATTATTATAATCGGGGAAAATGTGATCAGCCAAGATCTTATTGCACGTTACAATTTTCGATTATCATCAAACCGGTTGTATGATCAATTTAACATCTGGTTTTTTTTATTTCGAGACAAATTTTTAGGATGGATGACTAATTGTTAAACCTTTAAATTATTAAAATTTCAATTTTCCAAATTTTCGAATGTAACGGCAAATGCGTACTAGGGGGCTGTTTAAGTAGAAATAGTAATTTTGGAATGTTTTCAGTGTGAATTCTTTTCAGAGTGGGATTCTGAAATCCTGATTTTGTTTGTTCCGAAATAAACTTTCAAAATGTCCAAAAATTTCAAGTTTAATAAATTCAAAATCGTGCCAAAAAAACCGGAAATACGGCCCCAGGATCGTATTGGAGAAGAAGAAGATCCAGAAATGTTGAAGGTAATGGGTTTTGGAACATTTGGCCCGAAAAAAGTCATCAAAAAACGTGAAGAAGTTCATAAAGCTACGAATTTTCCTGATACAACTTCAAATAGTCCGAATTCTAACCCGAATGATAATGATAATGATAGTGAAAATAAAAATAGAATGAAAACAGCTAAAAAGTTCAATATCGATGAAATGATGGGAAAATATTTTGAAAAACTCAAAACTGATGAAAAAGAAGAACCAGATCAACATGTGACAGATGTTGACACCAATAATGACAATGTAATAGATGACAAGGAACCGAATATTGACGATGATGAAGATGATCTGATTGGTCCCCCTCTGCCCCCGGGATTGAATTCCGTATCTAAAAATGAAGATGAAAACCTAAAAGTTTCTACCTCCAAGGATCAATCCGATCAAGAAAGCGAGGATGATGAAGAATATGATGAAGATGATGGTGAATTTTTTATTCTTGAATCAGTTTTCATTACATCTTCAATGAAAAATGTCCTTAACAATAAAAATTTGTTTTTTGTTTTAGATAATCGTTACCAAGTGTTGCCAATTTCGCACGAGATCATATTAAATCATGGTAAAAAATCCGTAACAGCGTTAGCATTGGATCCAAATGGTGCTCGCTTGGTCAGTGGTGGTATTGATTATGAAGTTAAATATTGGGACTTTCAAGGAATGGACACCACACTGCAGTCATTTCGTACCATTAAACCATGCCAATCACATTCGATCAAACATTTGGAGTTCTCTTCCAATGGTGAACTAATCCTCGTGGTTTCCGGCAGTTGTGTGGCCAAGCTGATTGATCGTGATGGTTTTGTTAAATCTGAAACCATCAAAGGTGATCAATATATTTCCGATATGAAAAATACCAAAGGTCATGTTGCCATGTTGAACCACGGATGTTGGCATCCGATGCAAAGGCATTTGTTCGCTACTTGTTCCAATGATGGTACATGTAGACTTTGGGATTCAAATTCATTGAAACAACATCAATCATTGGTGAAGCCTCGTTCTCAGCATGGATTGCAAACCAAGCCAAATGTTTGTGCATTCAGCCCTTTAGGTGATTTGATCGCTACAGGTTGCGATGATGGTAGCGTACAGATGTGGGATACCAGAAAATCCTTCGTCAACTGTGCACATTTATTACGCGATGCGCATCAACATGCCACCGATATGACATCGTTGATGTTCGGTTACAGTGGTACCATGATGGCCACACGTGCAATGGACAATACGCTTAAGCTATGGGATATGCGTATGGTAAGACAGACACGTCCATTTGGTCGACAAAAATCCGAACAATTACATTGCCAAAGCAATTTGTACAATCGTTATGCTCAAACCGATTGTACATTCTCGCCAGACGACAGATTATTGATGACAGCTGTTAGTTGTGATGAACGTGAAACTGGCCAAGAAAGCGGTCAATTACGTTTCTATTCTACATCCACGTTTGAACTAATGCAACAAATCGAAGGTCAACGAGCTGTGTCGTATATTCGAGCCAATTGGCATCCGAAATTGAATCAAATCGTTACATCTACCTCTGCCGGAACCATACAAATGTTTTATGATCTGAAACGTTCCATTAGAGGTGCATTGCTGTGCAGTTTGCGACAAAAACGAAAGCGAAAGGATGTATTTTCGATGGTGGAGCCAGCCATCATCACTCCACATGCATTACCATTATTTAAACAAGAACGAAGAAAATCACACTTTGTTCGGATGATAAAAGATAGAAAAGATCCGGTCAAATCCCGGCGACCAGATTTACCCATCACTGGTGCTGGTTCTGGTGGACGAATAGCGGTGGCTGGCAAAACATTCGCATCTTTCATTGCCCGAAACCTTGGAGTTAAAGCTAAAATCGATGATAATGAAGATCCACGTCAAGCATTGTTCAAATATTCCAAAGATGCTGAAGCTAATCCATATTGGGTAACACCCGCTTATCAACAGACGCAGCCTCGAACAATTTTCGCTCAAGATGATGCCGCTGATCCAAACAAAACGGCTGATGATGATGATGATGATGACGACGACAATGATGATAGTGGAAAACGGAAGAAACGAAAACATATTCCGGTTTGAGAAAAAAAAGTCTCATTGACATAAATGTACATAGCAAACAAAATTATTAAAGAATTTTATTGAAATTTCGAAATTATCATGTAAAAAATCCTTTGATCATTCAAAAAAAAAATAAGAAACATCAACGTTCAACATCGACATCAATATCCGTTGTAATTGTTCAATTGACCATTATGGCTGCTGCCACCATTAACATTTACCGGATCATAAGCATAAGCATCGGATTGAGAATGATCCTTTTCACATTTTTTCAAATCCGCATGATCTAATTTCACCATGACCGGTATGTATTCTTTAGCCACTGTAGGCTGTGATGGTGGTGATATCGGCAGTGGTGGACAACATTTGTTTCCTTTTTCAACACTGTAAGAATCGAATCAAAGAATTAACCAAAAAAGCTGATTCCGATTTCGGACACTCACGGAATAGGCACCGGAACCGGTATAATAATCTTCTTTCTACGATTCAATAATGACAGCAGAACCATGGTCATTAGTTGTTTCTTTTGTCCGGCTTGCACCATTGATTGACAAACTGGACCGGATGCTAGCAACACAAACATCATGGACAAGATGGATAGAAACAGGACGCTGGCTCGCATTTTTTTTGTTCTTATGGACTTTTTGCGACTTTCGGAAAACTATGCAATGTTTTTAAACTTTCTGGTTCAAGTCTTTTCGGATTTTGTTCCAGTATTTATACTGGGAAAATTTTCCATCAAATCGGCGACTCTTTTCTCGAAAAATTAATTTCCGGAACACATCTTGATCAACTGCATCGATCGGCAGTCTTGTCGATTCAGAAAATCCGTATCGATTGAAAAATTACCGTAATTTATTGCGAAACCCGAAATTTCCTTCCGGCTCAATATAGGAAGAGATAGACCGGAGGATGCCACCAGGCAATTATAACTCTAATAATTAGGTTGAGAATGGCGGAGATTTCGAAAATTTTGAAAATGGGCCTGCTCAGCCTCGCCATCTGTTAGTGAACCTTGTAAACTAATGAAATCTTTAGATTAGAATTTGATCTATTTTATGGCCATTTCCCTGATGATCACTTTGCAAAACTCAAATATTGTTATCCGAAAATCAAAAAAAAAATGGAGAACTGGTCCCAACTGATCAAATGGGCTGGACAGTGGCAACCTATTCACTGGCGCGATCCCGCCACCGTACGACGCGGGAGCTTTTGCCTGCGGTGTCACCACTCTGAGCCGTTTCGCTCCTCATTACGATCCAACCTGGACAATTGTGGCTGCCCACGATTGCCCATATTGACGCCGGACTTAGCGTGGACGCCGGATCAACATAGACGCAACACTGCCCAGAACTCCCACCGACCGTCGATCCCAAGTCCTCAGCCTCCCATCACTTGGATTACAGAGATTCGCTACAATCTCCAGCTTTGACTTTGAGTACGTGAACGGTTGCTTTGTTTAGCTATGAACGTGTTAGATTTTGGCCAAAACTTGCGACATCTAGCAGATTCAAATGGAATTTCTGCCGTAATCAAGACACTACACTGCAAAACCATTTCTTTTGGTTAGGAAAAGAAATAAAATTTATTGTTTCGTTCAACGATAATGATGAAAAAATTAACAAATTAAGTAAGTATTTTTTTGTAAATTAATGTTTGAAATGATATTGGTCGCTGGTGTAACCGATTCCTCTGGTTTCGATCAAATTTAGTCCATTTTCCATTCGGCTTATGGTGAATTTAGTCTAGAAAACAAAGTATCAAAGAAAGTCAAGAATCCATAATCGATGGGATTCTCTTACATCAGTGAAGGATTCAACTACTGCAATTGCCGTTTGGGTGTGGAGTGTGATTTCACCAGCTATTATCCGACTATGACCAGATGCCAAAGCCATATAGATGATTAGCTGAAT
The DNA here is from genome assembly GCA_025882695.1 of Amerodectes protonotaria. NCBI lineage: Eukaryota > Metazoa > Arthropoda > Arachnida > Sarcoptiformes > Proctophyllodidae > Amerodectes > Amerodectes protonotaria. Next base: position 22,723 of record JAOZJS010000092.1, read on the forward strand.
AGGAATGTTGTGATTTTTGGATAAATTTCATCACTTTTAAATCACAAACCTGATCTTGGATATATTGATCAACTGCTGGTCGATTGCGAATTTGTTTTGACAATTCTTCGGCAGCTTGTTTTCCACATTGGTTCGATTGCAGATTATCTTTTGAGGCCAAAGCCGATGACGATAAACGACAACCAGTGGTTGTATGGGCTATCAACATGGTAGCAATACCATCACTAGTGTAAGGATCATGTTCAACACCGATACGGATTCGGTTATCTCTTGGTAATCCTTGTTGTTGCACTTGATCGTCGACATCAGTAAACAATCCTTGTTTTAGTAAATATTCGCGAGCCGATTCTGCGTTGGACATGGCTATAGAGTCTGGTATTGTTCCAGATACCAGCACGAATCCGGTTATTCGAGTAAGTTCACCAAATTCCATCCAAACGATCGGTGATAATGGCTGCTTATTCAATGGTTCAACACAGCAAATTACTCTTCCTCTGCCTTTGGGATAAAATCCAAATTGTTCACAATTTATCTCCATTGAGTTAGACAGGAAAGGTAAATATGTGGGCAATATGTCGTTGAAAAAATCCAAAAATGGCGCAAATGGAACATGTGTACCACCGCGTAATTTTAGACATGTTTGATTCTTTGAAAACAGAAGAATGGGAATGGCTGTTTGTAATATCAAAGTAATACTTCTGTGAAAATTAAACCAGAAAAAAACAGTTTGACAAAATTGACCAATCATCTCAGATACGCACCCAGCAGTTTTGGTATCGACATTGAATGTTCCAGAGGATATTGTTTTGGGTATGAAACGAACACTAGTTGAACCAATTTCTCCGCCAATCAATTCACCTTTGGTGATATCACGGGCCAACAAAAGACTTTGAAGATGTTGACTAGCCAAACCGGGTCGTGGTCGACCAGCACGAATCTTGATTATCTCCACCGGTTTATTTAAAAGGCTACTCAACACGATGGATATGCGTAAAATTTGGCCACCGCCTTCCAATTGGCTGCCATCGATTTGTTTGAAAACTGTGGCCATTAATCGTTGCAGATTGTTGGATTTTGACACCAAGCCTTTCGGATTTATAATGGCAAACAAAGTGTTTTTTGCATTTTCCAGCATGTACACATATAGGTTAGAATAGTGGCTAAAAATTACTGACATTCATCAATAGTTGTTTATTGTTCGTCTTTTGAAAACTGATACTCATTCTGATGAACTGAAATTCATTTACATTTTAAATTTTTCGCAATAAGAAATGACATCACGTGATTTTAGAAATGTTCCACCGCCTAAAAATTTGAATTCTCGACAATCATACACTAGGTCAGAAGATGTTCATTCTTCGGTGGCATTGGCTAAAGCACAATTTGAAGCCAAACTATCATCATCGACTAGTTTTCAACGCAAACCGAAATTTGGTGATTTTGAAGATGAATATTTTGAGCACGAAGATGATGATGGCGGCCATTCTGGTTCATTTTCGAAGAATAATCAATCTAAAGCTGATGATGAAGAAGAGGAAATCGATCCTTTGGATGCATTCATGGCAGAATTGAATGAAACTGAAGCGAAAAAATCGAAAAATAAGACCAACTCGAAAGAATCAAAAAGTTCTGGTGGTGTATCGGCAAATTTATCAATCAGCGAAAAAAAGTCCCAGACGATCAAACCAAAGGGTGTACGCCAAGATATCGAAGATGATGATTTAGAAGAATCTTATTATAAATACATGGAATCCAATCCGAATGCTGGAGTCGGCACATTTGTCGGTGACAGTGAAGATGAAGAGAGTGGTAGGGTTAGCGATCAGATCGAATATGATAATGATGGAAATCCCATACCTCCGAAAAAATCCATCGATCCATTACCTATGATATATCATTCAGAAATCGATTATCAACCATTTGAAAAGAACTTTTATGAAGAACATGAAGATATCAAAAAAATAAGTCCAACTGAATGTGCTGAATTGAGGAACAAATTAGGCATCAGAGTTTCCGGTCCATCACCACCAAAACCAGTTTCCAGTTTCGGTCATTTTGGTTTTGATGAATCATTGATGAAATTGATACGCAAAATGGAATTCACTCAACCGACACCCATACAATCACAGGCGATACCGGCAGCATTAAGTGGTAGAGATGTGATCGGTATTGCCAAGACTGGTTCGGGGAAAACTGCCGCTTATTTATGGCCTTTGATGATCCATATAATGGATCAACCACCAAGGGAACCAAGCGATGGCCCTATTGGACTGATCCTAGCACCAACAAGAGAACTAACGCAACAAATATACAAGGAGGCAAAAAAATTCGCCAAACCGTATAATATTGAAGTTCTATGTGCTTATGGTGGTGGATCCAAATATGAACAATCCAAAGATTTGGAACAAGGTGCTGATATTGTGGTGGCCACACCGGTAAACTTAATTTTTTCTGAAAATATTTCATTGATTTCACGGCCTTTTTTTGATAGGGTCGAATGATTGATTTTGTCAAAATGAAAGCCACCAATCTTCGAAGAGTTACATATTTGGTTTTGGACGAAGCTGATCGTATGTTCGATATGGGATTTGAACCACAAGTACGATCCATTTGTAACCACGTTCGACCGGATCGTCAAAGTAATTTTTTAATGATAACCTTAGTCGAATTTTTCCTGCTCATTTCCGCTTAATGCTTCTTTAATTTTGTTAGCATTGATGTTTTCGGCTACTTTTAAGAAAAAAATTGAAAAACTCGCTCGCGATGTTCTGGATGATCCGGTGCGGATCGTCCAAGGTGATGTTGGTGAAGCGAATCAAGATATCACACAGATCGTTCATGTGTTCAAACACGGTACATCGCAAAAATGGGATTGGCTTATGGAAAATTTGGTTCAATTCACCACAATGGGTTCTGTGTTAATATTTGTGACCAAAAAGGCCAATGCCCAAGAACTGTGCCAGAATTTGGAGGCTAAAAGTAATTTTAAACCGTTATTGTTGCATGGCGATATGAATCAATTAGATCGTAACAAAGTAATAACGGCGTTCAAACGCAAAGAATCGGATGTTTTGATTGCCACCGATGTAGCTGCACGAGGTTTGGACATTCCACATATCCGAACCGTGATCAATTACGATATGGCTTTGGACATTGATACGCATACCCATCGTATTGGTAGAACTGGGCGTGCTGGTGAACAAGGCATCGCCTATACATTAATCAACGAAAAAGATAAAGAAATGGTTGGACATTTGGTGCGTAACATGGAATCGGCCAATCAACCAGTTTCGGAAGAACTAATGAATTTGGCCATGCAAAGTCAATGGTTTCAAAAATCCCGTTCCAAACTGAATGGCCGTGGTGATGTATCAGCTACGGGAAAACCAAAGTTTGGTTTAGGATTCAGTGGTCAACGAGCAAGACCTGGATTAGGTTCATCCTTATCTTCATCGACATCGTCATCATCAACAATAACTACATCAGCACCATTTGTACCATCAGCCAAGCCGGTAGCTCAACAAATCCACAAAACTATGCTGAATTTCAAATCCCCGGAAGAATCTAGTTCGAACAAAAGCAAGCCTGCTGAAGGTGGGAGTGACCGTTTGTCGATGATGAGGGCGGCTTATAAATCTCAATTCAGATCTCAATTTACTGCTGCCAAAGATACTGCTTGGAGTAGTGGAAGTAGCAGTGGTGGCTTAACCGATTCTGATGACCCTAAAAACAAGAAAAGTCGGTGGCAATGATGATGACAATTATGTAAATTATGGATTTTGCATTGATGGATTAAAACATCAAAGTTTCAAAACTTTGATCGAGGAGCTTATGCTTCGTTTTTTCTGTATTTCTATCTGTTGCCATCTGGTGAGGGAAAAACAATTTAAACATAAGTGATGCCATCTGGTGGCTAAAAGGCAAACTGGACGCAGGTGCTGCCATCTGGTGGCTAAAAGGCGAACTGGACGCAGGTGCTGCCATCTTGTAGCCCAAAAGTAAAAAAAGCGTATTGCCGCCACTAGATGGCAGCACTTATGTTTAGTTTATTTTTTCACCACCAGATGGCAGCACTTTAGTTTAATTCGTTTTTTACCACCAGATGGCACTTAGAACAAAAAACGAATTTTGGTCTTCATTCGAGCCGCGGATAAAGAACACTTTTACCATTCACATTGAAGCTGTTGTTTGTTGATGATTATACATCTTCATTGATACAATGGTTCAGCAACAGAAAGATGGTAGCAATACTAGAGCCTGTCGTGTAGATACAAGAATTGAGAATCAACCGTTTTGGCTTGAATCTAATCAATCAAGACGAGTTGGACGAGTTGGTCGGAGATACGCACAGATAGTCAAACAGCATCATATTGAATTAATGGTAGAAAAATGCATGGATAGTTAATTTAATAATCATCATCAACCACCAATTATAAATATTCAAGGCTTTATGATGTACCGAACACCAATAATAACCATCACCACCATCGTTATAATCATCATCAATTACTATCAACAATTTTTTTTGATTGCTTTTTTCGACCAAGTTCCTCTATGGGATTCGCCTTTATTCGCGCTTGAATGCTGCTACTGCTGCTTTGATGTGATGAAAAACAAGATTTCGAAAAAAGAGCTTCGATTTAAAGGGATGTTGGTGGTTGAAATGATTATTTTATCATTCTGATATAAAGAGAGAAAATAACAATATCAACCCGAAAGAAGGAGAAAGAAGGAGAAAAATCCCAACCATAACCAAAACGAAGGCAAGCATTTATACAAGCAGACTGAACCTGCCAACATATTTCCAGTCATTTCATTTTGTTGAAACTATAGACCGAGAATTGGAAGAAAAATAAGAAACCATAAACCATGCAACGATCAATGATCAAGATCATCTTTACGCTTTTTGCGGTTATGTTTTCGGGTAAATATTCAAGTATCCAACATTGTCATTTAGAAAATAATAATTTTTTGATCACATAATTAACATCATGGAAAACAGGCGCAAAGGCAGAAAATGATACATGCGATCGCGTTTTGGACACCATGATCGACAGTTGTAAAGCTATTCGGAACACATTGATTAGCTTAGATTCTTTGGATACTAAAGTGGCTTGTTGGTAAGGCAATAGCGTTCGGTTTTACTAATTACATTCCTTTCAAAATTGGAATATTTCTAATTTTTGATCTGATCGATTTATTGATATAGTAAAAATGCACGCTACGATCTATGCGTGAAAGGCGTTAAAGGTTATGTGACGGTGGCCAAAACCACCAGGGTTTGTCAAGAGGCTGGCTACGAGGAAAAAGTACAAGCATTGGAATCTAACGTGGCCATGCAAGCAGTGCAAAAGTTATGCGAAACTTTTGATACAAAAAGTTGCATCACCGATTCCCTGCAGAGTACATGGACAAGCATTTCCGAGACGTTGAATCCGACCAATCTTTCCGAAACGATCAGCCGACAGTTCAATGATGCGATGAATACCATGAGAGAGTTTGTCAAAAAAATTGGCGGTGATGCAAATGCCAGTGGTCAGCAAGGCTTGAATCACTACTCAGTGGTACCCGATCAATCGGCATCATCTTCGGAAAATTCATTTTCCTTCTCAAAGCTATTCAATTCAATCACATCCGGCGAGAATGTGGAGGTCGTAGCAAAGAATGGCGAGAATAAACCACAAGATGGTGGAAACACGTTTGGCGGGGAAGCCAATAAAATGTTAGATTCAGTTTTGGGCATGTTCCGCAGAAACTAGATCTTGAAAAACTTCTAAATATCTTTCACATTATTTGATAATAATAAGCAATAATAAAAAAAAACCCTAAACCGGATTTACAATATTTTGAATGTAATATTAAGTAATCCCAGGGTGGATTTTTTTCCAAAAAAAATAATCGTCTCCTGATTCTTTAAAAATAGGATCCATATCAATGTTTTCATTATTGCTTTTGAATAGAGAAATTTGAAAATATCATCACCATTGTTGTTGTTGGAATAAGAATGTTGGATCTTCACATCACTCTCTCAATCATTTATAAATCTTATTCATCTTTCATATTCAAAATATGATGGGAAATATATTCCATTATAGCAAGTTGAGACTAGGCAATTCATAACAATAATAGTATTGGCAGAAAGAAGATAGATTATATTTTATATTTTTCATCTTTTCAATGAATGAAAGATTGACTTGGGCAAAATTGGCTTTCATGTCTCATTTTTTCTTAAAAGAATTATTACCAGATTCTTGTACAGAACGCAAGCGCATCGGTGTTAAATAAATTCATTGCTCTCATGACAAATGGTTGCCAAAATTAAAGAGTTTTTTGCGGGTACATTGTGTAGTTATCGTTTTGTTATTTTTGGATCGAAGTTCATAATTGGTTTTGAAGAGGTTCGATATAAGAAATGTACACCTATAATGCAACCAAGTGGGAAATTTTGTTCGATTCTCAAAGCAAGCGATTCTTTCAAGAGGAAGAATTCGAAACCATTGCGTGATCCAAACAGTCAAATTGTTACGACCAGAAAAAATGAGAGAATTTGGGTTACGACAATGATAAAAGAGTTGCAACAGCACAACAGTGTTTAACTTGACAATTAGATGAATGAAGAGAATGTTTCGGCAAAAGTAAAATATATACGTAGATTCATAGCCCATGTAAACTCGGAATTCGGTTCCGATCATGAAACAATCGAGATTTGTTGAAAAACGAAAAAAAATCTGAAACTTAAAAGCTTCAGACCAAAAAGAAAAAGAGAGAGAGAGAGAGAGAGAGAGAGAGAGAGCCACTTGTCTCGCAATGCTCTTTCTTTTCTCTTGGTTGGAGTTTAGTTTGGATTGTTGGATACAATACTTTCACTATTATAACGAGAATACTAGAGCTGAGTTTTTCTACAACATTTTCTCCGGTTCGGGACCCACTTTGTCGGTATATACTCTCTATTTTAGGTCTTGGAAGCGCCTGGCAAGATCAAATCGAATTATTTTCAAATTTAACTTATTTCCAAAACATGACTGATGTTGTTGTTGTTGTTCCTGGAAATCGTTGTCGTTGAATCGTATTCCCTTTCTCGTTTCTTGTCGACAACTAACTAGGCGCTCACTTTAAATCGCCAAACCATAACCAGTCCAAAAGAGCGTAGAAGAGAATGGGGGGGGGGGAGAGACACACACACACACACACACACACGCACACACATTGCTGAAAACTGAGAAGAAATTTAATGGCAGACACCAAACAGAATCGACGCCTTTTCTCTCTCTCTCTCTCTCTCTCTTCTTCTTCTTCTTCTTCTGGCGCTGTCTTCACGGCGCGACATTAAAATGGGTGACGAGATAAAGTGGCTAAATTAAAGTAAACTTTTAAAAAGGAAAAAGCGCAAGCAAAAGCGAAAATCGAGGGCCGAATCGAAATATCATCACACTTCAATACATACTTTTTTCATGAAAAAGTAGGGCCTACTATTTCAAGGCAAAAAGAGGAGTCAACCAAAACATGCACAACCCTATCGGCAATTTTGGTAACAGGCCACACCTTCGAAAATGCAAAGAGGGAAGGCGAGAAAATCTTTGCGGAAAAAATCAATACAGGCTAAAGCTAATAACTAATTGATTTGAAAAAATGATGCTCGGATGATTAGCGAATGAGAGCGGCATCTAACACTAGCACATACTAAAATATACAAGTAAATGTTGTACCAGGATAAATCCAAGGATTCTGTTTTCGGAAACTTGGTCGTTGTCATGTTCTCTCCTTTTTTTACACATGGATCGTCTGTGGAACTATCATCATTGTTTTTCAACAATGGGGAACACGTTACCGCTTCTTTAAGAATGTTGATGATGATGATGATGATGATGATGATGACATTAAAAGAATTTAATTAGTAAAGCACACACAAACTCTCGCATTTATACAGCCCTCATAGCCGTTATTTTGTCATTGATTATTGGATCCCAGCTTCCGCTCTCACTCTCTCCTTCTCATTGATTCGTTACAAAAGCTTTGTAAGATAAAAAGGCGAAAAATGGATCAGGTTCTCAGCACGTTCACCGAGAATGCTGCTTTCTTCCTGAAAATAATCATGATCGTTCTGGTTTTGTTCAAACCAAATTAAAATCCTAGATTGAGATTGATTTGATTGGATGATAATTGATGTGCGTACAAGTGTATCGTTTACTAATTTCCCTTCACTGTGAATAATTCAAGAGGATTCTCAACAATAAACACACATACACAATGAAATCGATTTCATTCTTTTTCAAAGTATTAATGGATCGAGTTTCATCATCTTGAATAGAATTCAAGTATAGTTCTAATTGGAGAAGTAAAAGGTGTCGAAAATTCTGAAACTAGCAGCCTTTTTTTCTTGTTCGATACAGTTTTTCGAATCTGCAATGTAGCACATGAAGATAGGCCTGTGCCGCTTCAACACCCCAAATAGAGATGATTGATTCGGTGGAAAATAACAATAACAATAATAATTCCAGAAATTACAACAACAGGAAAGATACATTTAAGACCGAAGGACTTGGAGAGGGGACAAACGAAAACAACCAAAACTAGAATCAGAACCATCGAGAGTTTCAGAATTCGAACAACAAAAACACTACGATTAAGTATTGTTGTTGTCTCAAATTTTCTACTATTCTCGATGAGAAAACACTCCTGGAACAGTGAAGCAGTAGCAGGAAAAAATTATTATTATCAAATTGACAAATGAGTGAGAGTGAATGAGAGAATTCCAAGTTGTAAACATTGGTGTCTTTCTGAAACAGGCTCATCTCTGTTCCAGGATAGTGAGTTGTTTTTTTGGACCAGAAAATAACAGCAACCATCATGTTGCTGGAGCTAAGCTGAAGAAATGTGGGCCAACAACACAATGATGATAATGATGATGATGATAACAAGGACCCAGAACGAAACACACTAAAACACAGTGGATCTTCTTCTTCGCCGCAATATTTGAACTATCTTCCAACATGCCGAACGAAGCTCTCTTGGCTCTTTACTCTGCTTAAAAGGATGGAACCATTAGGCAGCCATAAAAATAAATCAAAGTTTCACTCATTCGTATCGGAGATGCTACTCCTATGGAGCTTGGAGTCCTAAGAGTCCTAGCCGGGAAAAAACCCGGTTAGTCGACCCAAAATATAAGGCTCATGTGAATGGGGGTTGTCATTTGGGAAACATGATTTAATTGTTTCTCCGAAACACAACAGCGGACAGACACCAATGACAATGGGCTATTTTTTATATTATCCAGCAGCCAGGTTTCCAAAAAAGAATAAAAAATTATATGATTTATCAAAATCACATCCGCTAATACCACTACCCATTTTCGAATATGTGTAATGTTTATAGATGCAAAAGAATATTCCCGATAGAGAATGCTCATTGTCCAATCCAATTAATTTGAATTAGGGAAAAGAAAAAAGCTAAACTGTAATACCATCTTTGCTATTCACAATCGAAGAAAAATCTACCATGGAAAACAGTGCCAAAAACAAATCACCTTGTGAATGATATGCCACCGGAAAAACTATCTGGGCTTTTCCAACAGAGTTAATTACCGCCACCACCACCACAACTACCGCTCTCTTGAGGAGTCCTACCAAAATATTTATTCGACTTGATTTGCTTGCATTTTTTCAACACTAGCTTTTGTGGAACACAAACGAAAAAAAAAAATTCTAATTTGAATTTGGATTCAGGCATTATCAGCAAAACAAAAGAATTCAGTGGTCAGGTCGCTTCAACAACAATCATCAACATTTTATGGTTTGTATATTTGAAGAGAATCAAAAAAAAACGTGGATAAGATAAAGCCCAAAAATTTGAATGTACAAACAGAATTTTCGGAACGGGAACCAGGATGGAAAATAGAATAGCCAGTTTCAAAAGATATAACTAAACGACCCTAAAACTTTCACAGTGATTAGCAGGCTATTTGTTGGTTGGCGATCAGTATTGTGGTTTCGGTTTCCTCCGCAACGAGAGAATATCACCACAACCACCACCACCACCCTAAGTAAATTGTTTGAATGAGCACTTTTCACTATACACACAATGAAATGATTTACCTGAAAACAACGACAGTAAAATTTCATATTTTACTTATTCCCGAATATCTATTGTCCTCTAAAAAAACAATTTTATGGCTTCTGGCTAATTAATCAAAACTTTTTTTTTGATATTTACTTCGAAAAAAATTCTAAAATTTTGAAAAATCCCGCCGGAACCCATTATATCGGAAGAGCATGAAAATCTCTTCTCTATAGAAAGCGGGTAAGTTCCCTAAGTCCGCTTTTCAACCGAGCATTGTGGTACAGCCTGAAAACCTAGAGGTACCAGTGCCAAGAGAATGAGGAGCAGGAGCTGGTTGGTGCGTTCGCCCGAAAAGAACTTCAGTTAGTACACGGCGTTTCATCCTAAAGGACGTCTATTGGTTTGCGACGGCGATTTGTTTCATGATTCTGTTCGGTTTTTTGCCGCCATCATCCACCAATGCAACAGAGTCAAACAATCACCGAACATTTGTCATCATCATTGTTTGACGTAGAACGGTGGGCGTGCGTTCAACAGTGTGTTCGACTAGGTTCTTTATGCGAAATCTCGATATTCTGTTTGACCACATTCTCCTTTCAATCTAGGGGTCAAGCCATTGGCAATTGGTGGTGGTGGGAACCAGATGTAAATGCCATTTACCCTGCACAACATACAAGTCAATGTGTGACAAATGATGTTTTTTCGAATCGTGCGATTCTTCATCCCCTACGAGAAGCTTTCAAAATCGACGACAGCTACTTTTATTCTTAGTGAATATTGTGCTAGTTTTGGTGAATATTTCGATTAACGGTAATCGAGACTAGAGCGAGCGAGCGAGCGAGAGAGAGAGAAACATGAATAAAAACTACAACGACAACTGAGCCAATTTGTAGCAATTTGGACCACGCAAGGCTCTGTTGAAGAAACAATCGGCTAAATTCAAGCACTAATGGATGCAGCAACATCCAACAATATGGAAAATTCAAGCAAATCAATCATAATGATGAAAAACATCATCGGCAACAACGACATTAGTGTTAAAATGAACATCCGCAACAGTAATTTGAATGCTGCTGTTATAAGTAGCAGATATAAAAGTCAGTCCCCTTGTACTATAACCACTCCTACCACTCAAAACGATCGAATCACATCGTGGAAACATTATCATTGTGTTAAATTTAAAACGTGTTCAACAAACATCATCCGCAGTAGCAACATTTGGATGAAGCGGATACGATCACAAACATTATTGGCCGCCACAAACTTTCTTACAATACTTGAGATTTGGATTGTTTTATTAACTTTGGGCTGCTTTCCTATAATGACCAGTAGGTTCACGTTGATTAATTAACCAATTAATTAGCATTTTATGATCAAAAATAATTATCAATAGTTTGGAGGAGGGGATTAAATTTTAATGTTTCTGCAGGATGTCCTGGCTTCGCGTGATCACGCATTTACTAAAACATTTTTGTTCGGCCCACCAAGCATTTCTAAACAGGAGACGAAGCTCTATTCCCCTCTCTGATTGGTCCAGTGATGATTTGACCTGATGACGAGACACACTATAAACCGATGTAAAGCGAAGCGATCCTTTTTAGCCAGTACTTGTCTGTGCATGTGTGACGCCTATAAGAACCATTCTCCCCTCTGATTGGTCCAATGTGATGATTTGACCTGATGACGAGACACACTATAAACAGTAGAAGAAGGTGTGTTCCTTTTTCTGATTGGTTCAAAGTGATTTGACTAGATAACGAGAGACACTATAAACAGAAGAAGAAAGTGTATTTCTGTTCCCTTGTTAAAAGATGTCTCTATTCTACACAACTTTATGTGCGGCCCGCCAAAAAATTTTAAAATTTTCATTGGCCCTTTCATTAAAAAGGATGCTCACCCATGGACTAAAACACGCCCATATTTTGCTAGATTCGGATGTATATTACGGAGAACAACACCCTAGTGAATAAAACATACGATCAGTATTCAATTATACACAATCAAAAGAGCAAAAAAAAAATCAGAAAACTTAGGTCGCTCTAGGGATGTGAAACATGAGAAACCTATTCAAAGTATTCAAACACAACCCGAGTTTCTGTGTGTGGAAGGCTTCTGAATAATTCAACGTAGGCAAGCCCAACGCACGAATCTAACCAAGTAAGCAAGTAAAATATGAAATTAAATGAAACACCTAATTTGAATATATGAAACAGAGGAAAATCGGATACACGATCGTTGTATAATGTTTAATAATTAATAAGATCAACGTATGCATAAACGTTGTTATACCGATATTCAATTTGAAAAGTCTTATGGAACACTTGCACAGACAATAAATATCCGTCGTTGCGGTTTGTTCAATAATTGATGGACAAGATTTCTTATTCATCACTTTTCTACTGTGTATGTAAAAGGCCCCTCTTGAGTTCCTAATTCGATTTGTCCAAGCATCATCCAAATTCGGTGTTATTATTGTAGGCACACACAGTGTGTGCGCGCAATTGAATATTATTCCAATAATAATCTATATTCATTGCGGACCATTTTCATTCTGGATCCGAATGAATGAATCGAATTGATTCTGATAAGAAGAAGCACAAAAATAAGAAGAAACAGCATCTCCTATTCATATTGCTATTTTGTTGGATGGTTAGTGGCCAACCGCCAATAAAACCGATCGCTCTTTTATTTTCAATCGAAATCGATTCGATTTGGATTCAAATTTTTTCAGGGTTTCGCTTTTTTCCTCCTGAACACATTGGTCCGGTAGTTTTGAATTATGTTTAGTGAACTTCGCGCACAAATCATCCACACACACAGGCAGACAAAGAATTGAAACCAGAAATTCTCATCGAGAAGACCGCACCAGAATCCAAAGATTACATGGGGTGACCCCAATAAATAATGATGATTATAATGTTTGACAAGTCAAACACAGATCTAAAAAAAGAGAAGAAGTAGCCTAAAGACAATCAAATTTCATCGTATGAATTGACTGGTTTAATGATGAGTTTGCCTCACAACAGCACGATTTTTGATTGGCCCAAAAAATTCTAGTGTGAATTGTGCGCAGATTCTCAATCAGAATCGGTTTGTTTGCTGTTTAATATTTATACACATGGTGATGAAAATGAAGACCAATAAGAATGTGTTCAACCCGAAGTATCCAAAGCTAAGACGGAAACTTATCGAAAGTATTAATTTCCGTTTAGGCTTGAACTCAAACAGATTGTTACACGATTGAAAAAGGAGTGTATATTGTCATAATAGAACTACACTTGGAAAATTCAATTGATTTAGAGAGAAATACGCCTAGAACACGCCTACTCGTCTCACATGTACTGCACAAAAGTAGTAAGGCATTCATCAGACAGAGAGAAATATTGCTTGTCTCAGAGTAGTGGCTCTTTTGTCCTTGTTCTCGTGGAAGAGGGGCATATATGAACATTTATACAATAAATCGATTTAGATACACGCTTACTAAACACAACCTCCGATGAAATAGATCGAAATGATTCCACAAAAGGGATTCACTTCAGCTTAATCCAATATGTTTTCCATAATTTTTTCGCTTCATTTTAGTGCGGTTGCAGCTCGCAACCCCCGAACTGAGCAATAAAAACACAAATAGTAATGGTATGAGAATTTTGGCATCGAAGTCTTTCGTGAAATTATTTGTAAACATATCGAACCGGGAAAAACTAGGAAAAAACAAAATACAATGGACAACAACTAGCATCCTTTTAATCACCACAAAATAGCGCATCCCGTGTTCTCCATCATAAAACCATTATGTGTGCGGATGATTCTCGATGCATTCTTTAGTATTATTGGTAACCCGAAAAAACACACACACACAATTGATTTTCAGGAGCCAATTTTAAGGTTCCGCAATTCTGGCCCGCCATCTCTCTATGGAGCAATGGTGAAATTGTGTGATATAATAAAGATGCCCACAAAAGAATAATGGCTTTGGTAATAATAATAATTAATTGCAAACCAGAGTGGACAAAGTCCAGTGGAAGCCAAATTTGGTGGCCGTCAAACAGAAGAAGCTGATTTGGAAAATTGAAAATTAATCTTTTTTTCCCTACAACTCTATTGAACACTGAACCATAAAACTGGCGCTCAATTCAAGCGTACAGACATACATACTTCCTGGAAGAGAGATAAAGGGTTTTCGGACAACCAGAACGACAGAAACATGCATTCACATTTACGGACAGTTTGGTTCAATTGGGAGAATGTCAAAATTTCGATTTCACGAATATTCTTTGGCTGATTTTACAGACAATCGAAATTGAAACAACCCAGCCCAATCCAATTTAGTGAGAGAGAACATCTAAGTAACTTTGATGGACAAATTAGAATTGTTTTCTAGGGACCGGGAGAATACCATCCTGAGCCCGGATAAAAGAGCCCAGGAGAGCCAAAGAAAATCTAATTGATTAACTCAAAAGAAATTAGAAACTGAAGACAGAGGGAAAAAAATCAAAAAAAGGCCCAAAGCTTGTCAGATGGAGACTTCCCAAAAGGGGTTCAAATATTCTCTCATTTTATTTTGCGACACCAACCGTAACAATCATTTACACAAAGGAAACTGTTTTGGTTTGAGTTTTGTGCCGAGCTGGTGGTGAGATTGATTTTTTCTGCCGCAAAAAAGAGCCGTTTCTGGTTTTCAATAAAAAAAAATAAGAAAGCAAGAAATTTCATATTTTCATATTTTTTTAGATCTCATGTCCACCACCAGAACGGAAGCCAAACCAAACCGAATCAACTACCAGGGCACACACACACACACACACATAAACCGACAAGAAATTACCAATTCAAATTTAAAGCATTTCGAACCAAACACGAAACCAAGTAGGAAAAAAATGAAAATAAATAAAAATATGATTTTTGGCGCAAATAAAAACGAAAATATTGAAAAAAATATCTTGCCACATTTCGATTATGGGCGTATCCGTGTGGATGCATGCGAAAATCACCTTATCATTACCGTTATGTTTGTGGAACAACAACACATTGGCTTATGAATAAAATGTTGCGAATGGAACACACCCACACTCACCAATATACGCCTATTTATTTATCTGAAAAAGCGCACAACAAACCAGAAAATGTATGTGTTTTTGAATTTCAGGATGAAATTGTCTGAAACACCATTTACTAGAAATTTGTTCCAAGAGAGAACAGAAGAAAAGCGATCAAAAATATAAATTTATGAAATTATTATAGGAAAAATAAAGAAACGTGGGAAACAAACGTTAGAAAAAATTGAATATAAAAAACTTAGTGGAACTATGGAACACGACTTTTTCATGCATCAAAAAACAATATTTTCATTTGTTTTTTCTCTCTCCTTTTCTTCTTTCTTGGCTTGTCTGCAACACATTTTTATAATGCACACAGAATAGCGAATGGCGAAACGATTTTGGTATTTTGAGTGAACAAACAGAAATCTACCCGATTTATAGGAAAAATAAGACAAACAACAACTGAATCCGACTACGAAATCGCGTTTTTCTCTTTTTTCCTGGTTTAAGCTCTATTTATTTCAGTCCATAAAATATGGATTCAAATGATTTGGTCACTGGTAACATATATTTGGATGAAAAGCCTTAGCCCGATCGAATGAGGCTGGTCTCATTCTGCTCTTGCTTGGTTTCCCTTACTAATTATTTTATTCGCAAAAAAAATACAAAGAAAAAGAACCAAGTCTTGAGAGATTTGCTAAAAATTCAAGATGCTGAAGGAGTAGCTATAGCAACATTGAACAGTGTTGATGGTAACCTTTTGGGATGTTTATATTACTTGCAAATAAGAAAAACAAGTGTGAAAAAAAACTGGAAAACTATGAAAATGAACCAAGTTTTAGAATAAAAAAAAGTAGAAAAACAAGAAAAAAATCCTAAGACATTCTGAATGGTTGTTTTTCCAGACCATCTACCCGAAGCAAAAGTCATTATAATCATGTTATCATCATTATTCTGACTGTTGGTTCTGTTGTTGGGAGTCCAAACCTAATAAATATCTAGGGCCCAGGATTCTAGGGGTCCGGGGATGCCCAACAACAACAATAACAATAACCAACATCATTAAAAGTCTTGATGATATGTGTGCGAGTGTAGGGGAAAAAATGTAATAAAATAAAAAAAGCTTTGAAACCTGAAGAAACAAGGCAAGCGAAAAAAAATTGCTTAAAGTTTTCCACCATTTTTTGGCGGCCATCATTATTATCATCATGAATATAAATAAGTATGGTAAAATGGAAATAGGAATTCTGTAAATTCATAATTTATAATTCTTTTTAAAAATTATTATCATTATTTTTTAAAAGAATTATGAATCTTTTTTAAGGAAATTTCCTCATTTCCTCTTAAGGTTTTCGCAATAATAATACTAATAATAATGGTTATGGTTTTGTCTTTAAACCATTTCCTGTTCCCAAAAACAATTTGGATTACATATTTTGGATATCAATATACCGCTACACGGTGATATGATCAAGGAATTTTTACGGTAAAAGCACATGCTATTGAGGATTCCCCAAGGAATTTTAAGGTGTGAAACAAAAAGCCCAAAAATAATAATTGGCTGACCGATGGACACTACTATAGAAACTACAAGTTTCATTTTATCTTTGGTGAAAATTATTCAAGAATCCTATTGTTATTGTTGTTATTTTTGGAACTCATATTTTCCCTGGTTCTTTTTGATTTGAAGCGTCAGCAATGAATGTATGAAGGGAGCTTTTAATCAAAAAAAAAATGAAAAAGAAAGACAAAGCCAACAAAGAATCTAGGCTTTTTTGAATAAAAAAAACTGATCCATAACTTTTCATAAAGAATACTGGAAAAGAGAGAAACAGAGGGCTAATTGTGCCACCAAAAGCTTATTGTAATGAGATAGAATGCAACGATTATGTCGAAAGCAGAAGAAACAAGAACCAACAACACAGTATGCGTTGCATATAATTTTAATTAAAAGACTTCACATGCTAATGAATGAATACTACGAATGAATTAAGTCTATGTGTGTGTGTGTGTTATGTAAAACGAATCACATTATTTCTATTCTATACCAAGCCGTTGAGTGTGGGCGTCACCATCAAGCTACTGTTAGCCGTGCAACAGAGACGCGCACCAAATTTTACAAGGGAGAACGAAGAAGAGAGTTTCAAGGGAAAAATTTCCTCTCTAAGCGACTGATACGATGAACACAGTTAAACCCAGAACGGTGCCTCCATAACAGTTTATGGCTGGCATATATTATTTGGCTTTATTTCGCTTATTTTTTCCCTTCTCCGTTGAAAAATTTACATAATTGGAATTATTAGAGGCGGAGTAGGATGATGATCATAATAATAATAGTATAAATAATGGAAACAATTATGCACTAAACTACATAATTTTAGCAATAATTCTTATTTGATGATCAATATCTTTTGTTTTGGTTCAGGTTTTTTCCTGGATCCAGTTCTTACACACCATCAAACAGCAATCAGCAGAACCTGTTTGAAGCAAATTGTATTTGGCTTTTTTTGGCGCACAAATTTCTAAATTTGATACAAACACCAATAAAGCTGGACATAGAAAAATGTTTTCATTTTCAATAATTAATAATAATAATTTTTAGATTGCTACAAAATAGCGAAATTTCATTATTTTGTTTTTTAGATTGTTTAGTCTTTTTACTTTTTCCTCTGGATTTCTGGTTTTGGATATGATTCTGGCATACTGGTTAGAAGAACTACCAGAAATAAGAGCGAAAAGAAACCAGAAAACTCTCCCTCTCTTTAGGTTTTTTTTTCTGGTTCCTTGGATTGATTCTGGTCACGTGCACTCGTAAAACAACCCTAACCGTTTTAGGTTATTTTTTTTTGCTTTTTCTTCTGTTTTTCTACTGGAAAAATTGTTTGGAGATCTACACACCAAAACACACAATCAAATGGTTGTGTGTGTTGGATTCTACCATCGCGGAATCATGTTCTCTCTCTCTCTCTCTTTCTCTCCTAGAATTTGTTTGTCTGCGTCTCTATGAGATGATTCATTATGTTGAATTTCACATTATTACAACCATGATTATGATTATGATTATGTTTTTTTTTCTCTTTTCCGTTTGGTTGTTTGTTTCGGTTATATTTCCTGTTTCGGCGTGTGGATCATTCACCCAAAAAGAAAGCGCCATACACATACACACAATCCAAGAAAAAAGACTTAAAGGCATTTTACTTTCCCCATATCTTACATCATGGATCTATGTGCCCGGAATATTCTTTGAAAACAAAACAACTACGGCCGGTACAAACAAAACCGGAAAAAAGCGTTTCTCTATGGATACACTGTGTAAATGTGTATGTGTGCGCAAAGCCCTTCCTTCCAACGAGTATCTCGTAGACGCGAACACATAATGTTAAAAATATCAATGAACGCACGCCCACATCTCCACGATAGTACTAAATATGTTATAGCAATATCAATAATATAGGGCAGGGTTTGCGGTGGTGAACCACCGTCATCACCATTATTTAAGTGGAAAGGGGATGGCTGCTTTTGTGAAACTTTTAAATGTAAACTTTTTTTTTGCAGTACCGCATGCACAGCAAGAGAAATGATAATTAATCATTTTGAGATTGGTATATGATTTTGTTTTGTTTTTTTCTGATTCGCTAAGGTATAGTACACTGGAACGCCCATCCAGCAGTCTTGCTGCACATCAAACAGATACTATTTTTCTCCCTCCCTTTCTTTCTCAACTCTGTCTTTGTGGATGAAGATCTGAGAACACTGACGCACAACGGAGAGAAACAAAAATATATTAAAAGTTTTCTTAATTTTTTTCGTGTTCATGTTTCTTTTTTTCTCTTGTTTCATAATTATTATGGAGATAATGATAACCGAGTTTGATGGACGGGAGAGGAGAAAGCAGCAGAGAAAATTTTGAAAGAAAAGAAAAAAAAGGGAACATGTCAGAGGTTGGGAACATTATCGACTGGAACCTACAGAACCAGCAAGGAACAAAAAAAGATTGAAATATCTAGAATTTAGAAAAAAATTGATCAATGAATTTGGGAAAACAAGTGAGGCAATTCTCCCAGAGATAATAGACAATATAAAAACAACAACAACAACCCCGACGATAATCACGAATGATGGTTTTTCTGGGACTAAATTGATGAATTATCTACATAGTGGTTGGATTGATGGAACCCTTGCCACCACCCTTGCCCAACCTCATTGTGTTTGTGTCTATGTTCCATAATAATTTACATATTTTCTCTTATTCTACTACTACTTTGCCTTTATAAATTAGATTAATATTCAAAATTATAATCTGCACACACGTTTCTGGTTCCAAATTTAAATTATTATCATCATCATTATTATTCTGATGATTGTTATGATTGTGGTTATTATTAACATGGCAAAAGGGGCGTGTCAGACGGACGGTTGGGTGTTGCCATGGCCTGTAAGTGAGTGATAGTTCTATTGTGTCTATTGTATGAATCTCCACGAAATCCACGTTTTCCCCCTCCCTTCATCTGGATCGCTTATGAATATATGTTTATGGCCAGTAAGGCCAATAGGACGGTAAATGGGTGTTTAGTCGAAAAAAAAGAGAGGGATTTATGAGAACTATACAGGGAAAAAACTGGACAGGAAGCTTGATTCCATAAAAGAATTGTTATGAACGAAACAATCGATATTCAAAAAGATTCGATTCGATTTAACACTGTGAAGCTTTTACGATTTTAAATTATTTGCGCGCGAATGGGGTAACATCGACTGCTTTTCTTATTATTGAACGCTGATTATGATGGTAAAGCTATTTATTTCAAAGGTTTCATTTCTCGTAAAAAGTAACCCTTTCACCTAAATTGCCACAATCGTCTTGCCAAGGACCACATTCAGCACACATTTTTTGCTTCCCTGAAATCGAAATTCAAAGGAACCATAGAGCAGCTCGAGGAATTTCAGTATAATTGACATGGAAAAAGGGCTGATGATGATGAGTTTAGCAGTCTGACGTTCATTATTCTTGTATCGGAATGTATTAGTTTTGTTTGATGACATTTTTAATGGCCAATATCTATTCATCGTTCGTGTTTATGTTAATGCACAAATCTGGGCCGTTCGGGATGTCTTGGTTTCTAGCGTTTCACGCCAACCAACCCAGCGTTTTTCATGGCCTCAAGGCATCAAAAAGTTTCCGTGTTGCAACACACTTTAACAAATATCATTTAATTACCTAACACATTTAGAGTTTACTGTACATTTTTACTGGTTATCGAAGCTAGCTAACACTGAAATCGGAAAATTTTCCAAAAAAATTATAGAAAACAGCAACAAAATCCATGTTTGAAATAATTCACATTTTCTTTGGTGAAAAAAATGTATTCAACTTTCTTCAGGCTAATTAACGTGAACAAACAGAATGTATCACAAATAGCACACATCTCAAACACTCCAGGGTTTCAAAATACTTTTGTCAAAAAGGGTTGCAAATGTAGGGAAATCAAGGAGAAGGAAGTAGAATCAAAAGTGCTAAAATGAATCGAAACCTCGTTACATTGATGTTTCTTTTTTCGATAATTAACCCCTACCTCTCACCAGCTGAATCATCCATAGTAGAAGGTTCTTCCCTTGCTAGTAATTCTGATGCATAACAAATGAACACTATGGTTATAGTGATGGTTGCTGTTGTTGTCGGAGTTTCGATTGGAAATCGATTCTTAAAGACACACCCTCTTTTTTGAATGATCAACGCTCATCGCCGAGAATAAGCATATCAACACAGTGCGGTAGAGAAAGAAGCGAAACGAAGTATACATTGATACAGGTTCGATCCAAAGGAGAGAGTGAGAGAGAGGGAAAGCTTGTAAAAGGAAATTTATGAATAAATGCAAGCGTCGGGGTTATGGGTGAAAAAAGAGGATGCTTTCAATAAGATTTGGCGCCGTTCGGTTTTTCAAAATTTCGATTTTCGGGTTGGAAAATATCGATATTTTGCTCTAGTTTTACGATGAGAATAAGGGGAAACCTAAATTGAAACCAGAACTGAAGATCAGCAGCGACGACATTTGAAAATTGAAAAGAAAATGTTCAAACAACAAAAACATTGGATGGATTCGGTTGAGTCTAGCCGAAGGAAAAGGAAAAAATCCGAGCTTTATTCTAAAGCTGGTAGTTGTTGTTGTTGTTCTGCATGTTTGCCTTAGTGATGAAATTAAATCAACAACAACAACAACCAAAGCAAGCCGAGCTAAATCCAATTTTCACCAAGAAGATTCTTTTCCCGCTCTAACATTTGGATTCATTGCATTGCTTCTATTGTTGTATCCGTATTGAGAGTGTGTCTGTGGCTCCAAAGCTATTTTAAAAAATAAATCAATTTCAAATACACACAATACAATAAACCACACGATATTCCCCCTTTTTTTTCTCTCTCTCTCTCTCTTTAAACCAAGTTGTGCGTTTCGTTTTTCGGGTATTATTGTCATTGTCAATAATTCACCACCAGCCACATCAATAACCAATGTCCGCTGAATTGAATACAAACAGCAATAACAAATCAAACTAAAAGGTTGGCATGGTGGCCGACTATCAAGGAATTCTTAGGGACTCTCACTATTCGACACAAGAAAAAATCATCTTATTTTTCAATGAGAAAAAATCTTCCTCTGATTTCCAATCAATACAACCTATCAATCAGGTTTTTCTTGCTAATGAATAAAACAGCAAAGAATATTTCAAACGAAACAGCAAAAATAATCGAAAGACAGGATTTGAAGCATTTTTGAATATTTTTTCACTCTAATTTTAAAATTGAAATAATGTCTTGAACCGAATGCACGATGTGCACGTTCCGTCAAACTTCAAAGAATAAATGAACAAAATAGAATGAGTCGGGAATATTCAAGTCATAAATCTAATTGCCATGGAAATTTCGAAAAAAATGTTTCATTTCCTCATTCTTAGTTGGTAAAAGATGAAAATTAAATTTTGTAAAAATCTCATTTTTTGGGAAACGCTAAGAATTATCCCTATTATCATCATCATCATTATTATTTGTAGCAAATTTTAGCTAGGTTGATGCAGCAAAGAAATAGCAATGCAGAGAAAACATTAAAAATCACTTTGCTTTGCTTTTATTTTTTTCAAATTGTACATTATTATTTTTTCAAGCAGAAAAAATGATGATTTTTTTTAAAACAAAGAATTATCGTTCGGAAAAAGAGAAAAAATGTCTAAAAGTGTTTGGTAGTTGTCTTTTAGCGTTTCAATTCTTAGAAGGTTTTCTCTTTTTTTTCAATTTAATTAGGAAGAACATCTAGCTGTTTGCTTTTTTGCGCAGGACGCCCAAGAGAGAGAGAGAGAGAGAGAGGAGCGACAGAATTTCTTGATTTCATTCTATCATGAAAAATAGCTTAGAAACCGAGGAGGCAGCAATGATGATGGTGATGTTTATGAAACTAAAAGAGTTATTAGCATTTGGGATTAAATAACATTCATACATCCACCTCTTGCGCACAGTGAGAGACACACCCACAGGAATGCTAGAAAGAATGAATGCCGCTGCTTGACTATTGACTTACTGAAGGAAAAGAATAAGAATCACATGAAATTAACATAAAACAAATATTAATCCGTTTGCTATTTAGGTTGGGATTTACATTGATTGAGACTTTTCAGTGAATAGGGCTGGGGCCAAAGTCGAAGATGTTTTGTGGGGGGGGGAAGAATAAGAATCATAGCGAAAAAAAATCGATCATCAAAATCAAGCTACACATACACCCACATTCACATAGAAGCAGCGATTCCTTTCGAGAAAAAAAAAGATGTTTTGCTTCTGTTAGAACATCCTTTTCCCTTCTCATGCTCTCTGATCTATTTCTCTTCTTTTTTCGGTAGCTGTCAGCTAGGTCCGGAAAGATGTAGGATCCTCTATTTTTTTGCTTTATCTATTTTTCCATATTTTTCTTCTTACTTTACGTCTCATTTTCATCCATAATTCTCGTTTGCTTGTTTTCTTTTTTCGGCTCGCCGGATTTAGATCATCTGTTTTATTATTATTATTATTATTATTAAGCTTTGGTTCCGTTATTATTAGCTAAGGCTAAGCGCTGGAAAAATATTAGCGATCCATAACCAGGGTTTCATAACTTATTCATTAACCAAAAACAGCAGCTCTACATTTCTCACACCCCCTAGCTTTACTGCTTGTACTACATTCTCTCTCTCTCTCTCTCTTTCTCTTTCTCGTTTGGCTGTAATCAAACAAGCCAGGCAAATAACAACGACAGGAACAGCAACTTAGGAAATGAAAGACGACCAACGACATTAAGAACCTAGGCAATAGCAATTCCAGCAAACAACTACAACAAAATTGACGACGACGACGTCAACAGTCGAAAATAAGAATAAGATGTATTCAAGCGATAAATCTAATGTGTATGCTCGTGTGGGTGTGTGTGTATCGTTCTTCTAATCAAAATGAATTCCATTCAACTAAAGATTCTGGAGTGATAATTTTGATGCAACCACTCCTGCTCGGAACCTGGTAGAATTGCCTCATCATTCTTATCCTCAAGATTTGCAATTTCTCTTCGATAACTGAATGTGATTCTGAAGCTTTTGAATCAGCTTTGGTGAATCAAAATCAATTCACAACCAAAAGCTTAAAGAACGAATAATAATAACAACGGTGGCAACGAAAAGCCACGAAGGGAAATAGGTATCGAAAAAATAGGACTCAAAAAACATGCCCAAAAAATATGAATCTAAGGGAACGATATTTCAAATTTTTTTGGCGCACGCCAGCAATATTCATTCCATACTCACACCATTCATTCATTCATAATTGCATCAATTTTTTTCCACTTTCCATTGCTCTAACTCTATGTGATGTATCATCTTTTGGAATATATCCCATAAAAACGCTCGAGTACCAGCAATATGAAGAGGAGGAATAGAGGAGGCGGTGGGGTATATTGTAAGAATAGTTTATATAATGGCAATCATCATCATAATCATCAACATCATAATAAATTGATGGCTATTAATATATTCTCACACATTTTCACTTGCTCTCTTCTGGCTAGTTGGTCAGTTTTTCGCTAGACACCATCATATTAGACCCACTAATTCATTATACAACAACAACAACAACAAAGATTGCAAAGTGTTTCCATAATAAAAAGCAAAATTACTTGGCCACCATGGCTAGTCAAGAGTTTGCCTTCACCTTGCACACTGTCCACCACACAAATACAAATAAGGTAGACTGAGGACAAGTACGAAAAGCAAGAAGAGTGTCCAGACCAGCACGGTATTAACCAGACACACGCCCACCATAAATTAGATCAGATCTGAAGGCAGGTATTTTGCATGCTTACTGCATTGCCTTTTTTGCCGGCTAAAACCATAGTTTAATTGAAGCATAGCATCGGGACACACCTACCATCAGTTTCTCCTCCTTCATGCCTGCCTGCCTGCCTGCCTGCTTTCCTACCTACCTACGTATCTCAATATTCTTAAGCTGTGAATAGTTGGTGAGAATAGTGCCACATGTGTTTGTGGATGATGTTAAACCATTAAGATTGGGAGGCCATCATCACAACCACCCTTAATTGTTGTTCAATTCATTGCAATCATGATTGAAAAGGAAGAAATATATTTCTTCGAAATATACACTTTGATCACCTATTATTACATCCCTGAAAATGAATCAAAAGTTTTTCCGAGGTTGAAACACCAAAAGAATAAGCGACAAGCTCTTCATTCTCCATCATCATCATCATCATCATCTCAACTTCTAGGTGATGGATAAAAGTAGAAGGAGAACAAAACTTTCAACTATAGCTAAGGGTTTTTGTATAAGTCCATACCAAAAAATGATAATGGAATGTGTCGAACATACACACCCTTTTACCTTTATGGTCTTGTTGGGGTAATTTCAGGCTTTAAATTTATTTTTAGGGCCTACATGTAAACCCCGAAGAGCTAGAATTTTGATTTATATATTTATTTTAGACCAAGGGATGAGATGAGAACAATTCCCACTAGGTTGGAATGTAATTCTGATTCCAATATTTCTCCCCGGGAAAAAATTGAGTTTTCGGGTGTTTTTTTTGAGTATTTCGAGTTTAATTTTTAAATTTTTAAACAACCATTATACAACCACATGAGCTTGTTGGGGTTGGTTGTGTTTTATAATTCCACCAGAGAATATGTCTGGTATTTGTGCGTATACTGGGCCAAGCAGCTTGGCATTATTACTATAGTTTAGCTTAGATAAATAAATAATCTGATAAAAGGTAATAGTAATAGTACTAATCTACTCGAACTCTTCCATTCTTCCTTTTCCGTTCTTTGGAATAGGCTATTTTAACTTAAGAGGAGAGGCTCCTATCATCATGATCATTGATTTGCGCGCGCATTGAAGCCGACACCCACTTTATTGAACTACAATATTGATATAAGGAGAAATAGTCAACGCCTTTTTCCTTGTACGTCCTATCTAGCTGTTAGGCTGTGGAAAAACAACGAAAAAATATAAATACAAACAAAAACTCAGAAGAACCAAAAACTAAAACCGAAAAATCCATTTGGGATGTCAAATTTATTCAATTTTTTTTTGGAGCACGAGAAAGAGAGAGAGAGAGAAACAAAAAAATATATTCAAACAAAAGTGGTTGGTGTTTTTTCTAGTTTCTAGAAAGTGGAAAAAGTTATAGGGCACACATTTTTCGTCAAACCAAACATATAATCATCTTGGGGGTTTTGTCTCCAAGTTTGTCGGAGATCTAGGTTGTTGTTGTTTTTTGGACCAAAACAACAAAGCCGAAGAATTCAACCAAAGAAAAAAAAGCAAACAAGCGCAAAAACAAACGAACAAAAATATAAATAATTTTAAAACATTAATAACAATAATAATGATACTAACACAAGCAGAATCGTAACGGAAACAAAAACATCAGCAAACGATCTCTTTTGCAAAGTGTGCTTCAAAAGTAGCACCAGTTTGAGGATAACGGTGCCGTTTGGAACAACAACTTATATTTATGCACGCACACAAACTGAATTGAAGACTCTCCACGCGGAGTCTATAATAAAAATAACTTCTTTTCTCCTAGGTTTCCGTATATGTATGTAGTTTTGAATGGACCTCGGGAAAAAAACAAAGTCAAGTTGCATTCTGTTACATGATGATTATGGAAGCTAGTATCCGGAATTCTCACTACCTTGTTCTCAACAACATCTTATCATATTGTTTTGGAACGAAACACTCACGGATGGTTGCATGAATGAGAGAGATTGGGTGATATTTTAGAGAGGGGTTGTGCCGTTGGAGTGTAATTTCCGTTCAAAACAAAATTAAATTATCAAACAACTCAAACCGAATAGCATCACCAATGGAGAGAAATTATTTTGATCATTGGCTTGCTGTTGTAGCAAAATATTATCTGAATTTGGATGGGGAATAAAAGAATATTCCAATCTTTTTTTGCTGGCTTCCTGTATAAACTAATAATTATTTAATAATCAGAAAGTATGCTATTCTACCGCACATTCACACACACACGCACAAACATTCCAACATTAAATTTCATCACAATGAAACACAAGGGTGGCTAAAATAGGTTAATTATTTCCATTTAAAAACGAATATTTATCATTCTTTTGATTCCGAAATCAATTTAACCCAAAAATATGTGGGCAATTCAAAAAAATCTCCAAAAGAGGGAAGGACATATTTTCAATACCATACTACAACCAAATAGGATGAAAAGGGAGGAGAAAAGGATGAGATGAGATGGGACTGTACAAATCAGCGAGAGAAATACAGCTTCTTCTGCTGTTTATGGTGGATCTCGTCATCAGGTCAAATCGCACTGGACCAATCAGAGAGAGAGAGAAAGAGAGAGCAATACAGCTTCGTCTCCTATTAATAGTGTGCCTCATCATTTAGTCAAATAACAATGAACCAATCAGAGGGGAAAACGGCTCTTATAGGCGTCAAACATGCACAGAAAAGTACTGGTTAAAGTTGATCACTTTTCATAGTTCTTTTAGTGTGTCTCGTCATTCAGTCAAATCATCACATTGAAGCAATCAGAGGGGAGAACGGCTCTTATAGGCGTCAAACATGCACAGAAAAGTACTGGTTAACCTTAATGTAGTTAGCTAAACTCCCTTTTCTCTCCTCCTTTTTTTACACTGGATAATTGTGTATAATTACCATTGGATTACATCATCGTCATTCGTTACATTTGTTTAACTACAAGCGCTTTTTTCCAGTTTTAATGATGATGCTAAATGTTCTGAAAGGGTATTTTTGTTGATGATAATCATTCGGACCAATTCACTGAGAGTACCAGAGTTTTTCAGCTTCCTGCTACTCACTAGACATGGGTGAAGGGTGTTTATTTAGGGCGTGGCATCAGAGCTTTTTAAGGAAAAAATAATAAATCGCGAGAATATTTGCTATCGGGTCGATACTAAAAAAAACGCTTACAATATAATCCGTTCTTGATTAAAAGTAAACAGGATAAATATGATCGAAAACCACAACTCAACCGAATCTGACAGCTTTTTGGGGAATAGTTCTGGAGAATATCCGTGAAAATCGCTTTATTTCTCTTTAGGATTCGTAGAATGAATCTAAGGCAGAGAATCCTGAAGCTGACCCGAGTTCAGATTCATAAATTCATAGTTTTATTTTATTTTTTTGTTCATCACACATTCTTAATTGATTGTTGTTATTGATAACCGGAAAATTAACCGGAAATTATAGATAAATTTTGGGCAGCCAATTTTTATCGGAATAATAGAAATGTTCAAAAGATATTATGGTTTATGGGAAGCAAGAATCTGGAACCGCAACACTAACCAAGGCCTAGTGGGTGGAGGTTGGCTGGTCAAGCCCATCTCATCACAAACCTCTTGAAACGTGCCCGTAGATTTCAAGAATAATTATTGGTGGGAAAAGCATATTATTAATTTTGAATTAGAGCACCCACAAACATAGATGGATACCTGGAAAATCCAGGAAATCTTTCGAGTAATTATAGTGTAGACGAAAATTTCAGGTGGCTGGGTTAACCAAGAAATTCCGAAAAAATATACATGGCAATTATGACAATTATCATCATTATGATGTAATGATGATGATTATTATTGCTAGCCAACCAGTGAACGCCCACCGGTGCGCGTGGAGTTTAACCACCCGGCATTGACGTAGAACCAATGTTTCTAGGGGACCAATCGAAATGATAATTGCCCGAAAAAGCGGGTTGTAGATAGAAAGTAATCAAAACCACACCCACACCCTGCACGCATAACTTAACTGCTTATTTTGGAATTTATTTCTATTAAAAGTAATTATGGTTGATATTCTACCAATAATTCTGATGATTATTTTTTTCGATTCTCGAACCCCTAGATTGCTATAATGTAAACAACCGAGAAATGTACGATATCCATCATCATCACTTCCAACACCAGCATAGGCAACATCGGTCCATATTAGAATCAACATTGGCCGGATTGTTGCCGGATTCATCTTCACCATCTTCATCATCATCATCAACGTCATCATTGATTAAAATCTCAAAATCTCCGACAAAAACGTCGAAAAAAGATCAAGAAGATGGAAAAGGAACAAGCAAAGATGCTCCTATATTTGTTAGTGAAATTTCCAACCAAACCATAGCTTTGGGTAGGGATGTCGTTTTTGAGTGCTTGGTTGATCATCTTGGTTCCTACAAGGTAAGGGTTTTGGAGCTAGAATCTGTACCAACACAAACACGTTTAGACATGTCTTGTGATTAAATCTCTTCCGTGATTAAATTTCAAGCTGAAATCTGCTTCATGTAATTCTCGCGTCGGAAAACTTATTTCATTTTGTTTGATATAAAAGAAAATGTTGGAGAAATTTAAAAATGCAAAAATATCTTTCGCTTTGCCTGAAAGTTCTGGCTGTCAGAGAATGCGGAGATTCGCATAGGAAATGAATATTCTCCAAAACAAGCTGAAAAGAAAATCACAGACATTTTCGATTAAGTTCGAAGATGAGTTCTAAAGGCAACAAAACGGATATAAAACACCTTTTCCTTCTGCTGAGGGTGGTTGTCCATTCAGAAAAAAAATCCACGCTCACACGGTCATCCAAAAAAAAAATTGCCACAAACTCCTCCTTTTTTACACCCATCAATCTAGCCACACCTACGCTCTTCTTGTCTTAGTTGATTTCAAATTCAAAGCACAAAAAAACCTACAACTCGGATCAAAAATATAGAAACAAATGAACATGGCGCATGGAGAGATGGAGAGTGTAAAGGAAATTTTATCAAAAAGCAAGAGAAATTGCTGCTGTTCCGAAGAAATATAAGAATTATATTTTGGGCCGTTTGTTCATTTGGTTTGATGTTTCATGAAAAGAATAAATTATCCGGCAAAACAACAACCGAAAAAAATGATGAAAGCAATAAAAGAGCTCCAAAAAAAATGCGGAAAAGGTTCTTTAGGCTCGCATATCTAATGGGGCTGTTGTTTAGTCCATTCAACCAATCAATTTATTTATGCCCACCATTGGGGAAACCCCGCCCCAAACAAGATATCATTGAATTTTCATGATTTTTGTGGACGCAGTAATAGTGGTCGTTGATTGAAAGAACGACAAACAAAAATGAAAAAAATATAGATTCTGGATTGAAACCAAGATTCTGTCAAATTCGAAACACTGTTAGCCACACATCTGTCATGTTTTCGACATAATTAATAAGTCTTGGCGCGCTTTCTGGTTCAAAAAGCAAAGGAAAAGATTCAATTAATGTTTGATTATTATTATAATGCGCTTGCTTGGAAGGAATGCTTGCAAAATTTTCCACTCAACGCAATTTGAAACCCCGGAAATTGATTCTCATCATCTAAATCGTTCAACATTGCTTGGATGTAATTTCAAAAAGACAAGATTATCATCTCCATAATCTTAATATCAAAAAAATTCTATAAGAATAATGAATATGATTAAGAGGATGCACACGCTCCTTAATCAATCAATCAAGTGGAAACTAGAATTCTTAATTCTTTTCCAGTTTCCCTTATTGTATTCAGAATCCTTGATAACAAAATTTAATCAGACCGGATTCATGCCATGTCATCCATAGATCCTCTTTCGACCCGAAAAAATCCAAAAAATACAATACCTTTATTAGAGTTATCCACCGGAGAGCCATAAGACACATCGAGGACCCCAGGAGACACCAGATTCAAATGGACCGAGGAAACCAGACTGGAAAATGCATCTTTTTCTTTCGTTTTTCGTTTCGGTGTACTTGTCCTCCTTGTTGTCGTGGTTATTGTTGTTATTTGGTTCATTAATTTGATTCGATAAACTTTTTGCTTCTTTTTTCTTCTGCTTGTTCTTTTGCTCGTCCTGTCGACGTTTGTTAAGGTTAATTGAGTTTTCACCAAACAACTGTGCTAAACTTGATTACCTTTTTGCTTGGTGGGTGGTAATCACATTGCTTCCCAGTTTCCCTGAAACCTATTTGGCGCAATTCTGTCAGGGACGCCCTTAAAAGGAGCACGGAAATGTTTTTATGAATTGATGAATATTTCAGGAAAAAAAACGAAAATCAAATCCCCAAGGAATGAAATTGGATCACAAAAAATAATAGAGAGCAGTTGGATTTTTCTAAATTTAAACACAAATTAAAAATTTGGCGCGAATATTTTTCTTTGTCCTGAGAATTGGGTGTGGCGAACCTTGAAGATTCCGGAGCTCTTCGCAAAGGCTATTACGCATATCAAGGAATATTCTGTTTTGGAATTCAATTTTTTTAAACTGAAATTTTCATTCCAACAGCTCGCTTGGCTCAAAATCGACAGCTTAGATGCAGACAAAATCAAAAACGGTTTTGGATCAAATTATGGCCAATCAGATCCGGAATTAATCTCAATACAAACCCAGATCATGTCCAAAGATACCAGGTTTCGAGTGTCCCATGTTAATATGAAACAATGGTATTTGCATTTGAAACAAGTTAAACCATCTGATAAAGGTAAGTGAATTAAGCTGCTATATCTACAAATCCTAATCTTATTGCTATCCTAAGGATGGTATATGTGCCAGATCAACACCGAACCATTGATCAGTCAAGCTGCCTTTCTCGATATCCTAAGCAAGTATTATCAAAAGCAAAGAATGGATTGGTAATCATGAATTTTGTATTAGTTCCGCCTTCGATCGATTACAATGCGACCAGTTCGGACGTTTCGGTAGATGAACGCCATCGATTATCGATACGTTGCCGTGCCGTAGGTCATCCGCCACCGACCATTATTTGGCGACGCGAAGATAACAAAGATATCAATCTGGGCCTTTATGGCGGTAAACGATATTCAGGTGAATATAGTTTTGTTTTTTTGTCTCAGAACTACCTCCCAATAAATAATTTCATGTGTTTCCCTTAGCGAAAAAAGTCGAAGGTGAATTTTTAAATATAACCCAAGTGACAAGAGGCAAGTATCGTTGTCATTTTGGCCCGTTGATCACTGGCCATCATCAAGAGTTTTCCTATTTGATTGATAGTGCTACATTTAACTCTTTGACGTTCGAAATAGATGATATGGGAGCCTATCTATGTATAGCATCCAATCAAGTGCCTCCAAGTGTAAGCAAAAGGATCATTGTCCATGTTAACTGTAAGTACAAATTCAAATTTGTAATCTTGTTTCATCTTGTTCCGAAGTTGGTCCATTTTCCTTTTCATCTGCTCTAATTGTTTAAAATACGATCGATTTTGGTCTTTTTGGCTTGCTCCAGTGGATCTTTTTCTCCTTCCGTCTGGATTTTCTTTTTTTTCTGTTTTTCGATGATGATCGTTTTAGTGTAGCAAACGCCCAGAATAAAGATGTTCGTTGGGCCCAAGTTATTTCCCACATTGATTCAATGCACATCACAGAATGATGATGCTACGTGACTGATGCGCTGAGAGCAATGTTTCCCAGAGAAATTTTATTCGCGATAAAAAAGAAAGAAAGAAACAAGAAAAAAAGGAACAATAATTGTTCTGGTGTAAATGTGTTCCAGCAACAAAAAAAACGCATCATCATCGGGTACCCAGAAACTACAACCAATTTAATGGGTTAAACAGCATCATAGATGGTTGGAGAAAAAAAAATCAGTTAGGGCGGTACCTTAAATACAAGCGACGCGCCCAAAACGTCCCCTTCAAACCCCTTTTCAGCCAATAGTCAATGGATAATAGATTTTCAGGCTATTTAGACACCAAACTTCGAATAATTTATTCAAAAATGCAAAAGTTTGATAGCAGGCGCGAATAGGTGTGTTTGAAAGATTCTTAACTATCCAAACACGAATCCAAGATGTTGTGATGATCATCGTTATCTAGATAATGATTATGAAACCATCTTCAATATACTACAGCAAGGCAATAATTAACAATCAACCGAGAATGCATTGCACTCGCAATGCCGAATCATCAGATGTTTTTTTCGCTTGCATCCAAAGATTCCAACGGACAGCGAACGATTTCCGCGAACATTGTCTCAAGACAGGCGCCTTCGCAACTTCGCTACGACGTTGTTTGTTTGCAAATTCCAACATGAAACAAGTGCAAAGACATCATTTTTGGCATTGGAGCTCTTAACTAAAGCTGATGATGCAAACATGAATCCTTTTGGATTCTTTAAATAATCTAGCTTCTATCATTACCAAGATCATTATTTATAATGCCGATGAATATTAATAGAAAGCAAAATTATCATTAGCATCATAAATATTTGTCCTGGCTTCCTTAAAGCTGTTTGCCTTCTGCAGAGATCGAGAAACATCTTTCTAATTCACCTGCATGTAATATATTTGTGTTTCAAACAACAAGGTGGGCATATTGCAACTGTATCTTTTTTTTTTCTCCACGACCTTCCGTTCTCATACAATCCATCAACACCACCACCCTGCTTCCATTCTTTAATCCAAAATTCAATAGTATCTTGTCGTTGTTGGATACACTTGCAGACAAAATTTGTTATGGTCGTTGTTTTTGTTGAAGCTAAAAATATCATGTACAAGGATTTTACACGATTTTCCTTCTTTTCGTGTAATTTAAGCTTCAAACATTGGAACATATTTTTCGCCAATTTTTTTTCAGTTGTCTGAGCATGACTGGGTTCGACCAACTTAAAACCAACCCACCAACCAACCAATACCTATAATAAATCTTGGCCAATATTGATCAATATGAAAATAAAGGCGATTAGGGGAGGAACTATAAAATAGAAAAGAACAGAGTGATGTATTAAAGGGAGAAACAAGAGGCGGAGAAAGCCGAGATGACAAACGGTGAAAATATAATTGCTAAAAAGCTGAAATGATGAGCTCTTTTGCTTGGTTTATACAGTTAAATTGGAAGAAAAAAGCATTGAAAATATTATTATTTCTATTATTTTCCGGAAAAAGAATTTCGGTTTTTTCTATTTCTTCTTCAAAGTTTTAAGTTTTTTTCCATGGTTGCTTTTCGGATCGTCTTCTTTCTTTTTTCCTTTCTCTGGCCAAATTTAATTAACATTTATGTTCCTATCTTTTTTCGTTTCGTTTCGTTTCGTTTCGTTACCGAAATTTCGAACGAAGAGGATGAAAATTTTTTCTTCTTTTTCGGCCAATTCTGGAGCCTATGCCAATGTGAGGTTTAGTTTTAGCAGAGGCTCTGTATCATCAATATGAGGGCGTGTTATTATTGATACAAAAGATTATAAATATGATCAAGATATTGGGTTGGGAAACACCTTTTGTTCCTCCCCTTAGAATCGAACGATTTTTTTATAATGAAAAACCTTATTGATGATAAATTGAGAATTTCCAGTCCGGAAATATCGTCGTGAGAAAAAAAGAAATCCTAATTTGATTGCTGCACAATTCTGTGCCCTTGCTTCTCTATTTAATGTTCGAAAAAAAACCAGTTCGACCAAAAATCAAGGTTTCCAATCAATTGGTTGGCTCAACAATCGGCAGCGATGTACAGCTTGAATGCCGTTGTGAAGCATCGCCTAAACCCACCACCTCTTGGATACGATATGATGGACAAGTGTTACAAACCAGTTCTACCTCTTCTTCTTCATCCGGTTCCGGTTCAACTGTACCGTCCAAATACAATGTACGTGAAGAACACGAATCATATCGGACCAAAATGAAGCTGAGAATATTCAATTTGGATGAAAAAGATTTTGGTAGCTATAAGTGTGTGGCCAAAAACACTTTGGGCGAAAAAGAGGGCCTGGTCAGACTTTATGGTTTGTTGTGTCAAGTTTGGTCGGAATCATGTGTCGATTCTTATGGCTCTTTTTCGTTTTGATCTTTGATTCTCTCGCAGAAATAGCTCCACCATCCACACCATATCTTTTATCATCTTGGCCCACTTACATCTACACATATCAAGGAAAACAGCAACAACAGAATAATCAACAGCAACTCGAACATAATGATAATAACAATCATCAGAACATGTTTGGCGATAAAAATTACAACTACAACAATGATTATAATGATTATCATCAACAACAGCAAACATCATCTTCTTCTTCTTGGATTCTTTCACATCCGGATTCCACAACGATAACCATTGTCTTAACGATGCTTATACCATCATTACTAATGTTATGTTGATGATCATCTTTTTGGAAATTATCGATCGTTCGCCAAAAACAGGCATTAATACTTTATTGTACAAAATTCTTTATGTATATTTTTGGCCATTGTTTTTTCATAATTTTTCAATGTATTCCAATGAAGAGGTTTTCAATCACGAAGAGAAAGAATCGTTTTTTTCGAAAAAAATTGGGGAAATTTTTGTCCACCAGAGGGCAGCATCTGCCTTACAAAAAAAAAAAAAATATTTTTCATTTTTTTGAATACAAAGCGCGCTAGTTTTTTTGGTACCAAAAATATTTGGCTTTTTTAATTTATTTAATTGTTTTAAATCATCATTGATTTAGAAGAAATTTACGACTCGAATAAGATCAGGTTTAAAAATCAAGATAAATGGTCAAAATATACAAAACACAATTAGAAAAGTATCTTGTCGAATTACAGATAAATTAATAACTATCATGAACAGGACAGATTGTTGAAGGATGATGGTCAGTCGAAAAAAAAAGAAAACCTAACCACTGCGTTTGAGCTTATAATGAGCATAGTATCGATCAACGAACTTATTGTCCACACCAAAGCGTTCATAGCATTTTTCGAACGGTACTAGATCAGGTGGAAGCTGTTGCTTTTCCCGTGTACCACCCAAAAATGCTGGCAATTGATCTGGTTCAATATAGTCCAACAACTGTGCACGCTTGATGTAAGTAACTCTTTCTTTGAGCTGTGGTGACATAAAGCTGACGATAATCTTCATCACAGGATTCAACAACCAAGGCAAATCAACCACCAGAATTTGTCGTAAGCCACCAGGATAAAGATCATTACATTGCATTTTGAATTTGAACATGTCCAAATCGACGTTGGACGGTCCAGCACCAGCAACGTCCATAATTAATATAAAACCATCCTCTTTGGCCATACGATCTAAACGTTCCAGATTGTGGGCCAAAAATTGTCTATGCAAAAGGGTTAATTCTTTCCATGCATACTGTTTTTTCATCACTTCGATCTGTATCAAACGTCCTTGTTTGTCGCGGCCACAAATTTCCGAGCCGGTCATTTCCCAAAGTTCAAACGGAAAATATTGATCATTACGTTCGTGGATGCCGAACTCTTTCTTCCATTTCATTGCTTTGCAAAGCAATTCAAATGCTTTGTCTTCATCACCATTGAATTCATTTAGGAAACGTTTCACTTGCCATTCTTCTGTTTTGACACGTTCAACATCTATCTCATGATATAAGGTGGGATTTTTTTCAACTTCTTCCAGGAATCTTTTACGCAGTGATTCTACAGACATTTCGGTGATGAGGGTGCTGGTTGTTGGCGAGAAAAAATGATCGTTTCGGTTAAACACTTGTTCACATACACACACAAAGATACAGATACAAGTCAATACAAAATATCTAGAAAAAGGAAAATCTGAAAATCAACAATGACCAAAAGCTTTAGCGGATCGACTCATATTTATACGGTTTTTTTAATTATTTTCTTTTTCTAACCATACTTGATCTTCGAACTATCATCGAATCGATCAGAGCGAGGCCAATTATTTATTAGTCAAACGACAAATAAGTTAGACCCTCCCATCCGATAAGCGTGCAATGATAAACATTAACATTAATTTACTATCCAATCATACCACTAGGTAGATTCTTTCTCCTCCTACTCTTTTGGTGGGATGGATTGATCTATCATCATGCATGCATTCAGTGCAATAATCAAAAAAATAACGTTAATGACGATCGTATATTATTATTATTAAAAAAGCTACTAGTATCCCGTTGATGACAATCACTGGCTGGCATTGTAAATGCACGCGTCAATATAAACTTTTGCGTACACGGACCAACCCCTAAAGCTTGATCAAAATCAATTTACCAAAAGAAAAAATACCTTTGTTACCATCCTCATTCTACTCTATCGTTTTGTGCATCATGTACCGTCAGCCTGAATCGTTCAGTTTAGAATGTATCATCATTTGTTGGGGGGGGAGGGTGAAGAATAGAGGGGAGATGAACGGTGATATGATGCGAATATAATTAAGGAAATATTATTCTCAATCTAAGCTGATTATCACTCCATGATTTAGTATGAACAGCTAGTATATTGTAATGATAGATGAAATCAATTGCAAACAGAATTTTCCAGTCCGACGATAACATCGAGGCAGCAGCCATCATAAATTTTTGTTCGCTGTCATTTGAAGGTCGAAACATCAAAAAATTGATTTCGATTAACAGAGAACAACCAAAAAGAAAAACAACAACAGAGAAACACATTGCAACAAATCAAAACATGGATAAGGCGAGTGGGAGAAAGCGTCATATCCTTGACGTTGCTAACTACCAGGATACTATCAACCGATCATGGATAAGAAAAACCGACAAAATTTGTGAAAATTTTTGGTTAGAGGAGTTAGTTGGTGTACCTCAGCAAAAAAACGACAAAATCAGTCCAAAGGAATTGAAGAAGGGAAAAGTTCTCCCTTTCTTTTAATGAGCTATCGTTGATTTTCAAGGTTCCAAAACCTTTTGGCTTTGTGAGTACATAAGTAATTTTCTGGAGTGCTTTCCATGGAAAGGATTGATTTTAGAAAGATATCGATGATAATGATGGCGAGAGAAGAAAAAACTAGAGAAGAGACAATATTACCCCGTTTTGATGATAATCATTGAAAATGTTATTCCTGGAAAAATTATAGGCCTATTGGTTAATCACCGTGGTTATCGTTCTTGTTGGAAACAAAGACAAGCTTGCATGGTTTTCCGAGATAATCCCCTAAAAATTGGATTCCTCAAAAATGAAACGATGGGTCAAATGCTCAGCGCTAACTGACCAAACCAGCCAGATCATATGACAAAATGATTCGATTTGGGATTATGAGACATATTTGTCCTCAAATAATTTTAATTAAGAAAATCCCGTATCGTAATGTCTGATGAAAAATTTAGCGTGTCCGTGTGTTTCATAACCCTTATATAATTGTAGTTATCTGGT
The DNA here is from genome assembly GCA_025882695.1 of Amerodectes protonotaria. Classification (NCBI taxonomy): domain Eukaryota; kingdom Metazoa; phylum Arthropoda; class Arachnida; order Sarcoptiformes; family Proctophyllodidae; genus Amerodectes; species Amerodectes protonotaria. The sequence goes on from JAOZJS010000092.1 coordinate 60,460, forward strand.
TGATACATGGAAAAAAATTTTACAAAAATCAGTGGTTTAATTTTGCAGATTTTATACAAGTCGACTAGACTAAAATAAGGCAAATGATCATTGTCATCGATGATGATGATGGTGGTGGTGGTAATGGTGGTGGTGTAGATTGATGGCAAATTTCAATTTCGTTTTCTGATGCGCAGTTATTTAAAATTTCACCCAAAACCATCATCAACTAATCAATTTATACACAACAGGTGGATGAGAGGGAGATAGAGGAGGGACTTTGAATCTTTTTCCCTCAACTAATTGCTTAGTGGTGATCAGAAACGATTCTTGAATGCATATGCAGAACCGGCAAACAATAATGATGCTAGTAGGTCCAATATTGCCGATGCTAGATAATGATTATTCCTGTTTTGGAATATTGATTGTAGAGTTTTTTGGGATTCCTCCTCTTTCCCTGTGAAATTGTGGAATAATTGATAATTTCTTCCATAATAACGTCCAATCGAACAGTCCAAATGTCCAAGTGTTTTGAAAGAGATGTACAATAAAAATATCGACAGCGAAATCAATATGATGACAATCTATTATGGGACAGAAATGAAATCCCAAAAAAAAAGTTTAAAAAATAATCAATTTCGAAATAGTATCTGGGAATCGTAGGCATTGTTTCTCGCGATTATTAGGGAAACGACTGGACGATAATTTGAAATCAATCAATCAAAATCACATTGATGATGATGCTGAATCAAGATTTAATAGAATGGGAAATGGCTTTGCTTGGTAATTATTTAAATGATTCAGCTGAATTGAATTGACGAAGAAAAATGTCCAGATATTTCATTTGGAAACTTACCAAGTAGAAGAAAAATTTTGAATGATACAATTTGTGCGCCAAATTGAAAAAGCTAACAATGAATATCAAAATGCCCAAAATGAATGTTATAGCTAAACTTAGCTCTATTTCTATGGTGGCCACTTCTTCACAACCGCTGGTATATAATGAAAAATATGAGGCCAGAAGTAATATCTGTGTTTGGATGAGAAATTGCAATTCGTTTACGTTAAATATAGGGAATCCAATAAAAACAATCGGCCAATCTATCAATAATCACCGAGGACCAAAGCGAGAATACTCCATAGTAGTTTATGCTTTTTTTACTTCGATCATCGTAGGTTGGCATCTTGATTATTGGTTGACTGGTGATTTGTTTCAGGATTGTCACAAAAAAACGGTACTGTGATCGTACTGTCGTCGAGGATGGTGATAAAGATTGATCAGTATCTTTGTCGTAGGTCTACGGTTTAATTTGGTTATGTTTTACAGGTAATGTTTCACCACAGAATATACAAGCTTGAAGACAGGCCGAAAAAAATATCGTTTTTGATTTCAAACAACGATGAAAAAACAAATACCTGCACACCAAGCAAACAATGATGATGATAAAGATGGATGATGGCAAACACGGTACGGTGAACTCCGCGAGAAATGTAGAGAAATGGTCGATGCAAGTGTATGTGTATTTTGCTGTGGTCTTGGTCGAAGATCAGGTATTTTTAGTGATACTATGCAAAAAAAAAGATTGAAGGAAATCGATTCGAAACACCGAAGAGAAACCGAGAGGAAAGGAACTGTGGATAGTGGATAAAGTATAGATGGTTAGAGAGGATCGTGGTTGAAACATTGACATTGATCATTAGCCGATGCTAAAATCAGAAAAAAAACATGAAAGCAAAAGTGGTCAGGTGAGAAAGCAGAAAAAATGATTCAAACACGCCGAATAAGAAAGAGCCGAAGGCGCCTTTGGCCAGCTTCAAGCTTATGATATCAGTGCTAGGCGATGACGGCATTCAATTATTCATTCATTCATTCAGGAGAAAATTTAAGAGCACTTTTTTCAAGGTTTTGAATGCATCCATTTTTCTGTGGCATTGGAATATTCAAGGAAGGAAGCTGCTGCATGTTAGAAGTTTTCAAATGCTCTTCATATTATATGGCCAGTACTTTGACATTCAACTCTGTCAAGCACGAACAAGTTGAACTAAGTACAAAAAAAAATCGATCTCGCCAAATGTTATTATCCGTATTATGAGAATACAAATATCGAACGGAAGCAACAGGGCATTGAACATTTTCAGCTACTTTCATGGTTTGTTTCAAGGCTTTCTCGCTTCTTTTACACAGTGCACAAATTATCACTGGCATTCGATTATTTCCAGCAACAACAAATTTAAACATGATTTAGCTGATGGTTTCCGATACTAGTTGAACCTTGTACGAAGATGGAACCTTGTATAACAATTATTCAATTAAAAGGCCGTGATAGAAAAAAAACAGTGGATGTTTGTTTCACGATGATAACAGACTTCACCACCATTGTTGTTTAGCTGAGATGTTAGGATCGATTACGATGGTTTTCCTTTAGGGCAACATAGGCTATTTTTGTCGATTTCATGAATCACTTGTTGCTGAATGAAAAATTCCAATGATGAAGTTTTCAAATTATTATGGCAATATTGATCAGCGTATTGGTTAAAATGTACTAAAAAACAATAGCACCGGTCCACAAAATTATTATATAATCAAGGTGAACAAAATAATGAGGAAAAAATTGATGGGAAATTAGTTTGATTCGTTAATTTAGCTATATACTCTTTTAAACATGGACAATGTTTTATTTTAAATCGGCCAGAGAAGACAGAGATTCATTCAATCATCATTTTCTTTTCAAATTTGAATTTGAAATCTGAAATTCGAATTTTTTTTTCGTGCCCTAAACACTGCTGCCATCTGTGAATAAGAAACTGAGATTGGTCATACACGGAAACCACCCAAAAAAAATTAATCGATTGTATCGATACAAATGCGGTGAGTCAGTGTGTGCAAGTGAGTGCCAAGTGTACGTGTTTGTATGCGCAAGTGTGTGTTAAAACTTTGAGCATTGTTTGGTCAAATGTATTGGTTTAACTATGGCAGTGGTGTTTGTTCTATTCGCAATACGTAGAAAGCAGGCCGAGTTGATTGAAACGAGAAATACAGACAAACGCAGCAACAACGAGCAAGAAGCAAAAGAAGAAACAAAAAAAAATTGTCGTCATTATTCCTTCTAATTATTTTCTATATTATCCCTGCTGTGCTGAGTGTTTTTTAACCAAAATTCGATTATTAATTCTGGTTATTTCATAATTTTTACTCACATACACTCGCAAGAATCAGATTCCACGTGTTTTTGTAGTTCCTCTAATTTTTTTGGTTCATGATTTGGGAAAATTAACCAGAACCCTTGTAAACTTGAATTAATTTTTGCTTTTGCTAAGTTCTTCTGACTAATTTTCAAGCACCATGGATATGTATCAGAATTATTATCCTAATCCTCAAATGGCCCAAACTTACAATGGTTTTCGGCCTCAGCGAAGACCAATGGATAATCGTCAAAATTATCAACAACAAAATGATCAAAATTCTTCGAAAACACTTTGGATGGGAAATGTAAATATGAAGCAAATTTTTTTAAAATGATGATTTAAATCAATCCTTTTCAAAATTCTATTTTCCTTCCCTTAAAAGATCGACAACACAATGGATGAGAATTATATCCAGAATGCGTTCACTCATCATGGAATCAATGTTTACAATATCAAAATAATTCGTAATAAAGAAAATGGGTATGTTTCTCTTTAGTTTCGATCGGCTTGTTTTATTCTATTTAATGTTTTGATAACTTTTTTCTTTGATCAAATTTATCCGAAAAAAATCAGATTACCTCTTGGTTATGGTTTTGTTTCATTCGATGATGGAAGCACAGCTCAAAACGTGCTCCGAAAACTGAACGGACAGAAAATGACGAATGTTGACGATGTACTACTTGCTTTTGTTTTATCTTTAAGCGTTTACCAATATTGATTGTTTCTTATTTTTGTATATGATAATAGGACAAACGATTCTTTTTGAAACGTGCCAATCGAAGTGGGCGTTTTTCCGTGTTTGTTGGCAATCTTCCGCCACAAATCGATAATGAAGCTTTGAGAAGTTTCTTTTCGGAACTTTATCATTCCGTTTCTTCGGCTAAAGGTTTGATGATTAGTGTTGTTGAATTTTGGATCAATTATAATTCTTTTTTTAAAAATCACCAACAGTCATCATGAATGATGGCATTAGTAAAGGCTTTGGTTTTGTTTCATTCGATGATGAATATGATTATATTAGCGCATTGCAAACGCAAAGCATTTTGCTTGGTTCCAGTCCGATTTCGGTGAGCAAAGCTCGCAACAATCAAGGAAACAAGCCACGTTTTCAACAAGGCATGCCACCACAACAGCAGATGCCCAGAGAGGTCCGCCAAAATTATTTTCAATGAAGATGAAGATGAATTTTTGAAGCAAAACGACAACAAAAAAATGAACCACACATTTTTTGAGTCTGAGAATATGATTGAATTATTAATACTATTATTATTATTAACACTACTAATATTTTAAGAAAACAAAACACATCCATTGTTTGTATCTTTGGGTTTACTTTTCAAGCTATTTTCTCTTTTTTTTCTCCTCCAAATATTCGTTAAAGTTCGCGTATTTTTACACCACTACACAACAATTACAATTTTAGTTTCAATCATTTTTTCTTTTGTCACACAAACCGAAGAAAACCATCGAAATGGTCAATTCTTCTTGATACGATTTAATATTTATATGATTGAATCCTGCTTGGATTCGTACGATCTGAATAATCTTCATAATTCATAAATATTAATCATAATGCATTTTATTCAATGAAATTTGATTGATTTTGATTTCGGGAGAATTTTTTTCTATATTACAATATATATCCAATAATTATTCATAATTACCTATCTCAATGTGCATCATTTTGTTCGTTTCGTTTTTTTCCGGCCAATTTTATCGTATAATTTTGTCTTTTTTGCTTATTTTAAAATTCTAATTGTTCTCCTCCATTCTGAAGCTTAACGGAAACACACAGACATTTGATTGAGAGGCTCTCAACAAAATCTTGATTTTTATTATCTTGTTTGTAAAACTTGTATCGTTTCATTTTTTTCATTTCGATTTATGTAAAAAAAACCAACAACGATGCAGATGAGGATGAAGAGAAAACGTTTTAAAATTTAAAAATTAATTTTACCCCAGTAATATTAAAATTACAATAATAATTATCATTCATATCTGGAACAAAACAATTGTGGTCAAATTTGCTTTACATGTCAGATTTTACTTGGGCGGTAGCAAGGATTTACAGGGGTGACCTGTGGGCAGGGGACCCTACATCACCAGAGCGAAAATAATAATTATCCAGAGCTTTAATTTTGAGGAAAATATTGTTTATGTCCCATTTCAACAAAGGAGGTTGTGAGCATGGGCGTTTCTCATGAATATTTAAAAAATCCAACAGCCGGACAATCTGGAAAATGATTGTGTGTTGTTGATCGGTGATTAAGCTTGAACCAAGCCAAGGACGTACTAGATTTGGCCAAACGGAACGTGATTTGCGTTCGTAGGATCGAAACTGTACAATACAACAATAATTATCATTATGCATGTTCACGCCCACTATAGTTGTAAGGTAAAGCGGCGATTGTTTCAGAATTGTCCCAAACGATTTGGACAATAAATAAATAAAATGGTTTTGTTGGTTGGTGAATGCTAATCATCATTAATTGTTACAAGGAATGTGTTCTTGTGTAAGCGTGTGTTGAGAATTCAATATCAATTTCACCATTTTGATGATTGCTTGCCTGGTTACCTGGTTGACTTGGTCGAGAAATCAGCGCTAACGTTTTGGAACCTGTAGTTTTTTATTCATTGTTGCAAATGATTTCGTCCGAGATTGTTCCCATCATAAAGATTTCAGTAGCGACCTGTAAAAAATTCCATTCAAAAAAATTCCCAAAATCTGTTTGTTCCGGATCGTTTTGTTTCGATTTCCCTAACATGTTCACCTTGATTGATAACGTGGCCAAATTGGCCAAAAGTGTTCCATCATCATCTTCCCCATCATCATGGTTTTTGATGATGTTATTCATGTTGTTTTTAGTAATCAGCATCAATGTGTTGGGATTGGATGCGATCCAGAAAAGCAATCCTCTTCCAGAGGTGAGCGCACAATTGCTGAAAAAATTGGAACAATGTTCCAATGAAACATTGGACTGTGTCCAATCCAACTCGATGGATGATCAGCATATTTATTGCTGCTGTAATGAACATTGGCTCAATTGTAAACGTACATTGGCTTGTGATGATGGCAAATCTCGCCATCTGGATAATTGCCGATTCTTGTCCACCTATGATCGGTATTTTTCATCGAACAAGAATAATAACAAGAACAACAAAATCAGCATGGAAGATTGTTCGATGATGATAGACCAATGTAATGGTTGCAATACTTTGGGATTGGCTGCAGTGGCCATCACCTCAACAATTCTCATCATGATTCACGCAGTATGGTGTTTTAGCAATGGTTTCTGGACTTTGAGCCAAAACTGATCATCACAGGATCCGGGATCATCCGATGGGAATTTCCATTTTGATTAGCTAGCCTAAGCATTGTTGTTGATTTTGTTTTTGTCTTGTTTTTTAGACAACAAAGATCTGGTCAATTATAATTTAAAATAATGAAACTATAATTTAGTCTTTAGCTTCTTAAAGAATTGATTGTGTAAATCTCATATTGTTCAAAATAGGGTTTAAAATAAAGTAATAATCTAGAAACAAGATTTGTTTCAATTACATTACGTGATGGTATTACATAAAATCCGGTCTGGGTGTTTGTCGCTAGCCACAATGTCTATATTTTGAAGCTTTGAAGCTCTAGGATTCTAGTGAAAATCAATCTTGGGACTTTGGATGGTTTTACAAAAAAATAAAGTTGATAAATCACTAATCATAGGATTTATGGCATTATTTGGTCAAAAACGTTGCTTTATGTGGTTTGAGATTTTTTATGGTTATTTTTTACAGAGCTTAGTGACAGTGTTTATCACTTCACCTGTTTCAAACGTCGAAAGATCCAGCGATTTTGGAATTATATAAAAAGGTGTACATTTAACACCAGAGAACAACGATCAATTTCTGTAAACTTCTCAAACCAAAAACTTCCACCAAAAGAGAGAAAATTTTTTCTAATTAACCGGAAATTCAGCAAGAAGATGAAATTCCTCTTTGTAACTTTAGTGATTGCTGCTGTGTCAGTGAACACCGGTAAGTGTGTTTCGATAGAAAGAATTGGATTCAAACTGAATATTGATCGTTTGGCTTCGATAGCTTTTTCCGCCTGTAGCGATGGTTGGGCTGCACTCGGCAATAAATGTTTCCGAGCCACAGACATGTCCGGTACATTCTCCGATGCAGATGAATACTGTGGACGTTTGGTGTCACGTACCGCCACCATCAAATCCAAACAAGAGCAACAATTTTTGGAGAAATTAATTTTTAAACAAACCGGTATGACCAACCAGAATGTTTGGCTTGGTGGCCACCGACAAAATCTAAAATGGGCTTGGCGTAATGATGAAATCCTAATCGAAGGAAATGTTTACTCTAATTGGGCCAACAATAAACCAACCAGAACGTTTGCCAAAGCTTGCTTACAGATGAATTCTGGAGACAGTAGTGAACCAGGTAAATGGAGCGATGAATATTGTTTTGCCAGCAACTATATTGTCTGCGAACGATTCAGTGATGGAACCGATATCAATGGTGATGATGATGATGATGATGATGTGAGTATTGGTTGTTGCGCTAAATTGGAGAAAAAACTGGACAAATTGCAGAAAAACATGGAGAAAAAATTTGACAAAATTCAAGATAAATTGGATCAAAATTCGGACAAAATCAAACAATTGCAGAAAAATGTGAAAAAATTGCAAGAACAAATGGATGACTTTTACGATATGATTGATGTTTTGAATCTCCAAATGAATCGTATTGATGTGGATGGCATCCAATACAATTTCACCGGTATTGCTAATGTTTTGGATTACTTGAACACTAACTTGAATCAAGTCATTGAACAAGTCAAATCGGATCCGGGAAATATGGATCTAGATACGATCAAAGCAGCAATAGTTGAAGCTGTTGATGCAAAACTGTCGGATCTGAAAATCCGTGATGTGGTCAATGATGTTAAGTTAGACTATGTTAGTTGGAGACGGGCATTGATGGTCCAAAAGAATGGTGTTTGGAAACAAGTTGGCAATGTTTAAGCTAGAATATATTCAAATCTAATTACAAATGTCCATCACAAATAATAATAAATTAAAAATATTCATCCAAAAAGAGACTTTTTTCAAATAGAAAAAGCCAATGGCCATTTATTTTTAAAAAATTTGAATTTTGAATTTGAAAATTTTTTTCCCACTATACAGTGCTGCCATTCAGTGGCATGAATGTCAGTAACTGTTTTTTAAAAGGCGTTAGTTATGTGGCCAAACAGAGTCCTTTAAATAATAAATAAATAGTAGCAATAGTGATTGAAAATAAATAATGAACCATGATTGGTCGATGCTTGTGTGGTGGGTTTGTCTAGACTCTATAGGGATTGTGTTAATTTGTACTATAACATACATGTCACATTCAAATCTTTTGAAAGAGAAGAGAAAAGAGCAAAAGAGTTTAAATATATATCACAAAAGGGGAAAGTAGCTGCTGTTTAATAATAAGTATAATAAGTATTATAGAAAAAAAAAATTAGGAGGGACGTTTTCCTTATTTCAAACTGAAAAGAAAAAAAATTGGGCGGGTTCAATAGCTGTTGCTTAAGATGTGGTAGATCTTCTTCGACTATTCCTTCTGTGCGGTTTACTTCTTGATGATTTGGCTGTGTTCTTATTTGATCTAGGATTTGGATCATTTCCGGGAATAAAAAAGGATATATATAGCTATATTTGCTTGAATTGAAAGGTTACCTGGCAGATTTTTTGCTTTTATTATTTCTGGTGTTTTTTTCCGTTTCTCCTTCTTCTTCTTCTTCTTCGTCGTCGAAATCATCTCGTTGATGTAGTTTTGAATCTGGTTCGGGTTCGGTATCAGAATTGTTACCTTTATCATTGTCTCCTTCTAGTCTTTCATCTTCTTCTGCTTCCGTTTCGTCTCCGTCCGATTCTTGATTTTTTACTGCGATCTTTGATTTTATTATTTCCGATTCTTGTTGTTGATTTAGTTCCAACACAATCATTGAATGTACATCTTGATCACTATCGGTGTTTTTGTTCGACTTTGCTCTATTCTTGGTCCCAGTGGTCACTTTTTTGTCTAGCTTCTCATCATTATCAATATCAACGTTATTCTCCTCCTGTTCCTCTACAGCATCATTATCATCTTGGTCATCCTCCTGGGAGGTGGCTATTTTTTTCGATGGTTTACTTTTACGCCTGCGGGATGATGAAGCTACACTGCTATTGAACAATTGATTGGTTAAATTTATAGCTTGTCCACTATTGGCTGTTGATGATGATGATGATGTTGGAATCCTTTTCCCTAAGCTCGAATCGTTTCCATCTTCATCATTTTCATCTTCACCAGGGCCATCGCCATCATCATCATCATCATTTTCTTCACTTTCATTTTTGTGGTTTCGGTTGACTTTTCGGCTGTTGTTCATCTTGATTCGATTCATTTCGGCCAATGATAGTTTCAAATTTGAAAGACTTGCACCACCATCACCAGCAGTATTGGCGGATACTGATTGATCGTTGTTCTGGTTTTGGTTTTTGAATGGAAACGCTCCGGCCAACAATGATCCAGCGGCAGACGATAGTAAAGAAGACATAAACGATGATGATAAGGAATCTGACGATGGACTACTGTTCATGTTCAACAATGGCGATGAAGATTGCTGCTGCATCATCATCATCGTGGTCTCGGACAATTGTTGTTGTTGATGATGCTGCTGTTGTTGGTGGTCCATGATCGATGATGATGACGATCCATGATGGTGTTCAAAACCAATCGAACCGTTTTTAGGTTTTCGTTTTCGTTTCAACAATTCTCTTCCGCTACCATCCGAATGGAAACGTATGATATGATGTCTTAGATTACGTTTTTCCGAAAATCCACGGCCACAGGTTTTACATACGCACGGTTTGAATCCAGTGTGAACACGTTCATGACGATGCACCGAAAACACCCGATCGAATGTTTTGTCACAGAAGCGACACTTGAATTGTCCGGGAGCGGTCTCCTCGATATCGCCCATGGCAAACTTTTGTATGGGTAAACTTTGCCCAGCGCCTTCAAATATGTCAACCGGTTCGATGATGTATCGGGTAGATACGGTCGAAGATCCCGATGCTGAGGACGAAGATGAGGATGAACCAGATCCAACGGAATTTTTCATTTTTCCACCAGCATTGGACATATTAGGTTTGGTGGCACCAGTGGACTTTTGCTGATGACTCGATGATTTTGTTATGGAATCATTCAAGTTTAGTAAATCTTTCGGTATAGATTTTGTTGATTTGGATTTAGTCGTTGTTGATGGTGGATGATGATGATTATGATGATGTTGTCCACTACTACCGCTTCCTGAAGACATCGCCACTTCCGACGGAACGATTCCGGATAGATACAACAATGAATTATTGTTGGGATCCGAATCGCTCGGTTTGCCAGCAACCTTACCGCCCAAATCGTTCAAATGCAGCGAAACGTTCGGTGTAGCATGAGGAGTGGATATGATCGACGGAAGCATTGAAGGTGGTGAACAACGATCGTGGACGCTTGGCGGAAAATTATTATCACCACTTTGGCCGGCCAACAATAAGTTTGTTTTATCCTTGCCATCTTTGTTGTTTACACCAGGAACGTTACCGGAATAATGATGATGATGTGAAGGATTGGCCGAACCATCCATCAAGTGTGCAGCGAATTTACTACCGAAATCAGTATTTTTAGAACAATTGGTCAAAACTTTACGGAAATCCACAATTTTGGATTGATTGACGGTTTTGGTGGAACTTGATGAGGCGGCAGCGGCTGCCGCAGCAGCTGCAGCTGCCCCTCCCATCATTAAAGAATTCAAAAACTGAAACTGTTGATATTGATTATTGGCTGATCCGGTAGCAGATGAACCAGAACCTCCAGGGAGAGACGATGGCTGAAGATTGGACGCCATCTCCAATGTTCGATGTAATTGGCAATGGATTTCGTACTCGATGGATTCTTTAAATTTTGCCAAACATTTATCACATTGATACAAAGCAAATGTACCGGTGGATGTGGCAGAGGACGATGAATTATTGTTGGGCGATGACAGTTTCGGATCATCCACAATGGTTACAGGTGTTCCAGATTTCCCAGCCAACAATGCTTGCATGGCTGCCATTGCGGCAACATTATGCTGTTGCTTGCTGGATTGATGATTCGGATCACCTGCGGAACCAGCGGATGATGGTGATAAAAGCATTGCACTAAAATCCTGATTCAACACCAAATGATGAACATTTTGCATATGTACATTCATCTGATCCATATTGGGAAACGCCACACAACAAAGGCAACATTTATAGAACAACATTGATTGTTCGGTGGCAACATTTACAGCGTCGAGAATCGAAATCAAAATCTTTTCCGATCGTATTTGGATGGGCGAATCCGGTGGTAGATTAGTCGGTGGTTTACCATAGAAATATGTTAGATCTGGATTGGACCAATTCAATGATCGTGCGGTGGTTTGATTATGATTCTCATCAGTTATCAATGTGGGAGCCATCAATGTTCCGCTGGATGATGGTGATTTTAGCAATGGTTCATTTAAATGCGATTTTGTGGTCGTCGAATCTGACAATCCAATCATTGATGATGCTGGTTGCTGTTTTGATTTCTTCTCCTCCAAATGATTGGCCGACGAAGTTGAATTTGATGATTTCCTTTTTAATTTCAATGGCAGATTATTAGCAACAGTTGTCGATTGGTCTAGATGACTATCGGTATTGGGGGTTGTGATTGAATCCGAAATGGTTTTATCGTTTATATTGCTGCTGCTGTTGCTGCTAGTTCGGGATTTAGAAAGACTTTTCTCACTGGAATTCTTGGAACCACCAGAATTGGAATTAGAATTGGAATTTCCGGAATGATATGATTTGACATGAAAATTCAGACTATGCTCATATTTGAATCCTTTACCGCAGCTGAAACAAACAAACGGATGCTGTGTTAGATGTCGGATCAAATGAGCTTTAAGATCCACTTCGGTGGCGAATGTTTTGTGACAGGATGTACAGGGAAACGTAGCTGAAGAACTAGCAGCTAGACCGGAACCATTCGATTGATTGCTAGAGAGCTTTGTACTACCAACGTCTTGATCACCATCATGATCATTACGGTTCGTATTTGGTTGTGGTTCAGAATTGATCGACCCGCTATCATGATTATTAGATGCCAGCAATTTGCGTTTTTTGTTCATGATCTGTGTGGCTGTTCCGGACAAAGAAGAGGCGTGGGCTGTTGATTGGCTGTCTTGGCTAACGTTTTTGGGTCCACTATTCAATGGTGCTGCAGACGAGTTTGTCGATTGCTGTGTGCCGGTGGTATTATTCAGCAGATTCTGCATCTGCAGGAAATGCATACCATCTAGGAGAAATTATAATTTAGAATAAAACAGCTAAATATCAATCGAATCATGGATCGATTTGAGTGGATCGCTTACATTGATAAATTTTTTGATTATTGCCAGGATCCAATAGGGAAAAATGTGATATCAGATGCTGTTCATATTCCATTGGATCGTTGGATGTTTGGCCGCACATCAAGCAGAATAGTTTGTTTTTATTGCTGTCCGCTTCTGTCGATGTTGCTGGTTGCTTGCCACTGTTGCCATTGCCAAGGCTGGACGTGTCTGCTCCCTTTGATGACCTAAGAAAAACAAAACCAAACAGAATCGAAAATCAATCTAAATCGGCCAAATATTTGACTTGGTCGGACTTACTCTTTGACCATCTGAGCTGAAATGGTGGCCAATAATTGGCTGGCTGCGGTTGTAAACGAATGATCGTTGATGGAAGAGGGTAATGTAACTGGTGGTGCTAATGCAGATTGCTGAGAATCGTTGGCGGCCATCATCAATCCATTGGCTGTTGAACCAAATGTGCTCGGATCCCAAAATGATGGATTATTACAATTCCCATTGGAAATGGATGGCGATAATGTAACCAATGATGAACTATTTGAACCATTATCGTTGAAATTCGTGACAGCAGATGTCGCTGCCATTGCATAATTCTGTAACAATTGTTGGGCGACTGCAGTGGTGTCCACCGCTGAAGAAGAAGATGCTGTGGATGATGATGATGATGATGATGCTGCTGCTGCGGTGGTTGATGATGATGATGATGACGTGATGGTCGTCGAACCTGCTGCCGCAGCCGCAGCAGCTGCAGAATTGGCCAAGAATTGATTTATCAAGAATGGATGAAATGGCGATGTTGATGCTGTTGGTGGTGGTAGAGGCGATGATTGGTCCGTTATACAACCAGGGCCACCGCTTACAGTGTTGGCTGCTGCGGCCATCGTGCTGGATTTCTTAATGTCCATCATGTTGATATTTGTAGATTAATTATTAGGATGATGATATTGCACAATAATGAAAGATTCCTGTGGAAAGCATAAACAAAGTCTAAACATGAAATTCTTGCGAAACAGATTTGACTGAGGAAGAAATAAGAAAAGGGACAAAGGTTAAGCGCACTAAACACGTTCTAGAGATTTTTGTTGTTTCGGGTTTTGTTCGTCGTTGTTAAATGAATACGAAAATGAAGATGAACCGAAGAATCTTGCTAACAACAATAAGCTAAGCCAACCAGCAGCCAATTTTGCAATGATGATGTTGATTATGTTGTTGACTATCCAACAACAACACCAATCAACCAACCAGACTCGGTAAAACGCGAGCACGGACATATACCGACGACGATGACGACGAATAACACACACACACACACACACACACACACACACACAAACCTAACTATAAGCACACGGGATTTCCTGGCGCCATACGAGCATACCGAAAACGACCAAGAAGAGATAATAAAGAAAGAGAAAGAGAGAGAAAGAGAAACGGCTACCACGACCAAGGAAAAGACAAACGAAACGGGTAGAATAGAGGGGGCCAGAGAGTAGCCAGAAACGCGAATTCAAAAAAAAACTGGCCAACTCGCGTTATATCACGCGAGAATCCCACACGAACCAGCCAACCAGCCAACCAACCAACCGAAGCACACAACCAAGCAAAGCGAGAGCCGCCTAAAAGCCCAAAAAACGACGCGCGCCCAGATCCAAAAAGGAGAAGGGAGAATAAAGAAACCAGAAAAAGAGAAGAGAAGAGAAGGAAGGGAGAAAAAAAGGAGAAAAACTCTGAAATTCTGAAAAGAGTGGACATTCGTGGCTGAAAGCAGCACGTCTTGTTGGACACTTGGCGTGTGTGTCTGGTGCGGTTAACACGAGCGTGGGGTCCCAAAAATACGTACGAGCGACGCACGTCATACACACTTTTCTTTGGAGAACACGCACCAGGCATATAGCAAATGGTCAGCGGTGGCTGGGAGAGAGACAGATAGATCATTGTGGAGAATGGAAGAATAAGGATCCCGAAAAAAATAGCTCGCCTCAACCAGTTGTTGGGCGAACGTGCCATGAATCTATGTATCTCGCGCTATGTATGTATGTGCGTGCGTTCGTGCCACAAACGCTCCATTGTATGGTGTATGGTGGACACCCCTTGCAAGAAAACCAGAAATAATAATAATAATAATCAATGGAAACGCACAGAAACACACGAACATAGAGAAAGAATTGAAAGGCAGCCAGGCGCACGTGCTTTTCCACCCGAAAAATATTTTTATCGGGTATTCTCTCTCTTCCTCTCTTTCCCTCTCTCTCTCTCTCTCTCTCGCTCCTCTGGTTGTTGGGCGCCTTTGTATGCTGCCAGCTAGCCAGCCAGCCAGCACACAACTCTCTCTCACACACATACACACACACACACTGTCCGATTCTGGGCAATGTTTGTTCCGCGTGCTAGCTACCACGATTCTGTTGATGGGATTTTGGTTTGGTATCGTTGCTAACCAGCCGTGTATCTCCAAGAGAAAATTCAGCCGCCAGAATCAAAATGAAAGCAATCTAAGCCTTGGGGCCTAGAAATCTACAATAACCAGACAATCCAAGCTCAAATATTCAGCTGTTGCATGTATTGGGATGTAATATGATTGTGGCAGAGATTTCACCACCAACAACCGAGCTAACCAGGCTAACCATCCTTTTGATATTTTCATTTGAACGTGCCAAATCATTTTTTTCATCGAAACGCGCTCCCCATTGCAGCATTTGATTGCTGGCACACATATACTTAAACAAAAAACTTGTATTGCACAAGCCAAACAAGAATGAAAGAATCCTTGGATCAACGCAAACCATCTCCTGGTGCGTTCCAACAGCAGTCAAGAGAAACGGACGCGTGCGCGCGCGTGTGCACACGTGCCCGGACATTGGTCCATCATTCGGACACTTCGGCTGCGAATATAAACCTCGAATATCCTATTTTGGTTGGTCGGCACACGGGCACACGCCAAATCATTGACAGGGCGAGAGAGAGAGAGAGAGAGGAGAAGAAGGGGGCCAGGCATCAAGGGATAAAGCAGTCAGTACGTATTGAGCGTGTGCCTATATAATAGCAGCAGTAGCAAAACATGATTCAGCATGATTGGTGGAAAAGCAGCAATGGTGGTAGATATGCAGTACGTGTTGTTCTTCCCTAGTACCGCCCCCACGCCCATTTTATTTCTAGCTTCCGTGCATTCAACTGCACGCGTTTCGTATATTCTTCTGTAATGTAGTTCTCGTTTCAAGCTGTGGCGCCACATCATCCATATTGATCACGCCTAGCATGATTCATACCAACCAGGGTCATCATCTTGTGAAACAGTGAATAGAATGATGGAATGATCAATATCGAGAACACACAACACAACACCAATGTGTCAAATGTTTGTGTTTGATTCGGGACACATTCTTAGATTTTCCGTATGAGATTTTCTCTCGTCCTCTTTCTCACCTTACATTTCCTTCTTAGATTTTCTTTTTGTTTTTTTGGGGTTGTTTAAGCAAGCAAGAAAGCCAACAACAGAACAGTGTAGGATTTCCAGGTGAGCAAACCCCAAAGACAATTTTTCTATCTCATCTCATCTCATCCATCCATCCAATACTCTGAATGAGTGCACACTTACACGCACACCAGGTATATGACACAACCTGAATGACAGGAGACAATTGTATAAGATCAATCATCATCATCATCCGAATCCGAATCCGAGAGCTACATGGTGGGGGTTTGTGAAACAGAAAATTGAAGAGGTTGATGTCGAAGATGAAGAAGCTACGACAAAAACAAAACGCAAGAACGCGCAACAACACGAACGAACCGAAGAAAACAAGTTGTTAATTAAACCATGGCGCCCTTAAAACAGAATGAATGAAGGATGAAATGAATGTATGAATGAATGAAATGAAATATATCTATGCGCTGTCCTGCTGGGGATGGGCGTACACGAAAACGGAGGGTGTGTCTTTAAAGTTCGGGTTAAGAGAAAACGCGTTGCGCTGCTTAGTGATGGTTGTTGTTTTTGCGTGCACACCGCAAATACTCTTAGAATGTATGTTCAACAAACAAGACCTTTTTTATTATTATTAACCTTTTCTACTCTTTATTTTTCGAGGTCGCGGTCGATGACTGACGATGGGTGTATGTGGAATGGCTCCAAAGAACAAGAAGAAGAAGAAGAAGAAGAAAATATCTTAAATAGTAATGTCGTTGTTGTGCGTTTGGCGGATGGCGCCGAATATAGTTTTTTTCATGGCCGGCTGTGCGTGTGTGTGCGAACAAGATGAATTTGACCTCTCTTTCATTCTCTCTCTCTCTCTCTCTTTTCTTTCTCTCAAACTGGTCTTTTATTATGTAATCTGAGCGTGAAAAGGGGTCGCGCCAGAATATACACAAGGAATGAGAAAAAGCAAGCAAGACACGCACACAATCGTTTTGATGGCAGCAGCCAAAGCCCCTAATCGACCCCGATGTTAATGTTGCGAATGATGATGATGATGGAGGTCTGCTTCGGCTGCTGTTATGACCGTGTATTCAATAGCGCGTGCTAAAAAAACCTACAACTAAAAGAGTACTACAAGCTCCCAGCCAACCAAACTTGTGGTTCTGGCGCCGTGCCGATCAATCATGACCGGACGTTCCTTATCGTCGTTTGAAAGGAAGTGGTATTCTGCACCGAGATCTCCCAAATACAACGTGTGTCATTTGAAATTGGTTAAAAATAGTGCATGGTGGATGGTATCATTGTTGTAGCTGTGTCCAGTTCCATGATTTTCCCTTAACACGTGACCTCAACAGAGCGGACGAATGAAAAAGGTCAAATATGAGGATTGTTTAGTAGTTGGTTTTTTTGGATTTGATTGGTGAAGGTACTTTCATTCTGTATACTTTGACCATGGTCTGCTATGCTACATTGTGGTTTAGTGCGTGCGCGAACGCGTACCATCAAGCTCTGCCTTTTATCTAGTTATTTGTCTAGTTTCACACAGCACACACAAAGGCCAAACACACCAAACCACACCAGCTAGAGCGAGAGAAAGAGCGAGCGAGGAATGTGGGAAGCTCTATCAATTATTACTATTATTATTATTGGCGATGATGATAAATCTAGTCATTGAAGACGAAATTTGAACGTGCTATTGGTTGGTTTGTCGGCCGAACGTTACATCCCCCTTTATTTTACTTTCTTTCATTCCCTTGTTCTCTCTGATCATCAATAATGGTGACGACTAACATGATTGGTTGGTTAGCGTTTTGTGTGTAGTATGCTTTTCTGTGCACTTGTTGCAGCACGCAGGCATATCTGGCGTTCACACCCCGAAACATGCAGAAAGAGAATGACTACAGAGACAGGAGGGTAGTGCACGTGTCCAATAAATGCGCGTTCTATCTCTCTCTCTCTCTCTCTCTCTCTCCCTTTCGCGGTTCGTACACCGGACAGGTCAAACAGGTCATGTCGGTTGTTCAAGAAGAGAGGAATACGTACTGTGCGTTTTAAACCAGCGAGGAAAAAATTGGATTGCTGACCCGAGGCATTCCCGAGGTAATTTTCGTTTCGTTTTTCTTGCTTGGCTCGCAACTCGTGTTCGTGGCATTTTACCATTTCTAAAGAGAATATGAATA
Source organism: Amerodectes protonotaria (assembly GCA_025882695.1). Taxonomy (NCBI): domain Eukaryota; kingdom Metazoa; phylum Arthropoda; class Arachnida; order Sarcoptiformes; family Proctophyllodidae; genus Amerodectes; species Amerodectes protonotaria. The sequence continues at coordinate 78,671 of JAOZJS010000092.1, forward strand.
AAAAAGAACCAGGCTCTCCACTCTCTCAACACACACGCACACAGGTGACATGCACCGGGACACAAATGTTTGCGTTGGGGATAGCTTCCCCCTGCTGCTGCTGCTGCCTACACCAACTTGATCATCATCATCATCATAATCAACATAGATCGTGCGTGTTTCTTGATATTATTATTATTATTTTGAAATATAAATAATAACCCGGGGAAACCGACCAAATGTGGGGTAGGTCGAACGATTCGACACCCAATCTCTCTCTCTTTCTCTATCTATCTTTTTGGGTGGATTACACAACAACAACAACAAGAACCACCGGAGCAAAGAACAAAAAAAAAACTCGCGCTACGTGTTGGTTACAAACACACACAGGTTGCTGTGGCTGATGCGCTTGATGGGCTGCTTGCTGTCCTGTTGCGCTCGGGATATTATACACACACACACTTGTCCGGGAAAGGGAACGAACTGGCACGAACTTTACCCGACAAACACTAGAAGATGAAAGACCAACCTTAGAGAGAGAGAGAGAGAGAAAAAAAAAGAGAAAAAGACAGAAGTTGAAGATGTAGATGGCCACCACCAACTTCACATTTAGAGGAATCAAGTCAGGTTAGGTAGCGCGAGAGAGCGAGAGAGAGAGAAATATCCAAACACACACTATGATCATAAATTATGGATTCGATACGAATCCTAAAAAAAGACTTCTCCACCATATTTGTTCTAAAACTAGGACCAAATCTATTTCAAACAAATATAAAAACAAAACAGATATACGCAGGCACATTTTAGCTAGCCGAAAAGGATTAACCGATTTTGACCGGTAGGATATCCACCAGGCCTGGCCGACCAGTTATAAATATGATGTTAAATGCGTTCTTGTGTGTATATGAATGCGAACACGAGAAAAGCTCGTGGCAGTTCAACCTTCTTTGAAATTTAGGGGTTAAAAAACTCCAAGTGTGTTTTCCCAAGCAGAGATCCAACCATTAGAAAAAAAGTACGATTGACCGCCAAAGTAGGAGGTGATAAAGAGTTAATGGGAGTAGTGGTTAACTTACATTCGAATCCGATTAGAACAAATTCGATTTGGATCCTCGGCGTTACTTCTCGAATCAATCGAGATGATGGTCCGACGAAATAGAATCGATGTTGTGATGCGAGGATGTGCTAAAATGTTGATGACAAAATGGCCTTTGTCGTGTTCATCATGGTAGTTTTCTGGTTTTCACCAGGATTCGATGAAAGCATCACGAACACACACACACACACGCAGGCATAGCATAAGCATAAGCAGAACTTCAAAATCGATGCTTGAAAATGAAAAATCCAACAAAAAGCATTCTGCAGCAGAAGGATGAACCGATCAAAAACATACACAACCAAAAGAAACAGTATCAACATTTGACAAAAAAACAACAACAACAACAACACGGGTTTTCGATTTCTCAGAAGGACGCAGCCTAAATTTTATCCGAAAATTGGCTGTCGTTTATGATGATAATTGGATGGAAATAATATGAAAAAACGACAAATATAGAAAATGAAGATGATGATAATTTGTTGGTCGAACATCGAAACACGGCACGATGGTACGTGCACGTCAAGGCGCGAGCGCGCAACGATCAATTTTGGCTTTAGTTTCACGCTGGTGTTGTTCGGATTGATCCACAAAGATAAACGTCCAGAATATGTATCCCAAATGCAGAATTCCGGCCTTCTAGAGCCGATGTGCACCGAAGCCCGCGACCAAATCTCCCACACCTAAAACCAAATAACAATCAGCCAGCCAACCAACCAGCTAGCACAACCAACCAATAATAACAACACGGCACAGAGAACAGCCAGGAAAAAATAACGTAGCGTCTCTCTCTCTTTCTCTTGCTGTTCGGTTTTGTCGTTCTTGTTCATTCGCTCTTGGCCATCATCTTCAACACAAATGAAGAACGAGGAGAAAGAGAGTACCACGATCAATGATCAACCTTTGTGCCGAGTGTGGTACGAGTTTAGGGTAGCGCGCTTTGCTGTAAAAAAAATAACAAGGAAAGAGAACGAGTAGTTGAGAGACACAAGGAATACGTGGTGGATATTCCACAACAAGTGTCCATGATGTCGATTAGTGAGAAGGCTGGAATCCGCATTTGATGTACCGTGGCATTGGGGCACCGTACCTAGGGGTCATTTTACGATGATGATGATGACCATCCAGAATTCGTTACAGAAAACAACAAGACAGACTGATAAAGAGAGATGTTAAATATGAATCTCCATATTTTAAAAAACAAAAATTTGAATTTGGCGCCTTTGCGTTTGGCGGCGTATTTGTTTGGGAGAATCGATTAGTGCAATCTAAGTGGAAATAGCCGATTCAAATTCTCATCAAGACTCTTTTTTAATTGAAATGTGAACGTTTCTCACACTTTATTATTCAATGATTCCAATTCTTAGGTTATGTGTGTTTTTTTTATGAATCCAGAAATGTAATATCTGTCGTCTGTTATTATTATTAGTTTGTATAATTTCTTACGTTATTTTATTTTTCTTGCTCTCCAGAATGGGGATACTGAAGAACGCAAGAAACGAGAAAAAAAGAGAGTTCATTAAACTTGAACTTGTGACAAAACCTTACCACCAGCAGCAAACCATCATCAACATCATCATCTACAATCCAGTATCAAGAACCGCACATTCGCCTCTATTTCTCTCTTTCTCTCTCTCCCTCTCTCTCTTCCCATGGCTGCAAAAATATTTCTTCTTGGCTCTGCAGCAAACAACACCAAACCTATGCGCAAACACTAGCAGTGACAACACCGCATACTGTATCTTTCAAAAAAATGTATCTCGTATCCCTATGCGTGTATGTGCACGAGTTCACTTGTTTTTGGCCATGTTTTATTTTTGCTTCATTTATGATGAATTGGTATGGCCAAAACAAGTGGATATATCTGGTTGGTTGGCCATTATAATCGTCAAACAACATCTCTCCAACCAACCAACCAACCAACCAACCATTTCGGAGATATAAGAAAGATGCCTGCGCCTGGCGTCATCTGCATACCAGAATATGCGTTTGTGTATCTCAATGTTCGGGTCTTATGATAAAGTGTGTGTGTGCGTGTATGGTGCCTGTTTCTATTTAGGCGAGATCCAGAAAAGGAAAAAAAACTGAAGGGATTGCTGCTCGTGTTGTTTGGCACTATTTAATTATGGCCATGATAATAATGATGATGATTGTCGAGGCTATGCACAATCAGTGTGCGGACCCTATTCTGGTCCAACAAGTCTTAATCATCATGATCATGTAATCATATTCCTCTTATTGCCTAGTTGTTGTAAACAATATCTGTACGTGTGTTGAGAATCCCCAAAAAGCCTAGAATGGTTTAGGAAAATTTTTCGATGTTTCGGCAAACATCAAATACATCCCCCAAGTTCTGTTTTTTCGTTTTTAGATGTTTTAGTCATGGTTTTCATTCCTTGTTGTTCCATTCCAAAAGCTTAGCTCAAACCAAATTATAATTCCAATCAAACACACAAACGAGAGAAGAAATCCTACAGCTTTGACCTTTGAACTGGATGTTTTGAACGTGTTTTTCCATCCAATTCGTCATTGTTGTTATTGTTAGGAATCGATTTAAAAGTCCTTGGCTTGCCATCAGTTTTTTGTGTTCTATCATCCTACAAGTTTGTGAATTTAAACATCTTCTAGTCAGTCAGAGAGAAAAGCAAGAATTGTGCTTCGAACAGGAAAAAAATTAGCCAAGTTTTTCTCAAAAGAATACAACTTTGGGTGGTCCCTAGAATTATTGAATTGTTTATACTAATACGGACCCAAGGTTGTCGAAAAAAAAACGAAACACGTGTGCTTATGCCTGATCAGGAAAAAAGGCAAAGTTTCCAAGAAATAAATTTACATGCAGAACTGAGCGCCTTTTTCATTTTAAAATTTTCAAAAATATACCAAAGCTGCCATCTGGTGTTGATGAAATTTTTATTTATTAATTCTGGTAACGGCCCTTGGATCGCCATCTAGCAACCAAAATCGGTACTTTTTTTGAAAAAGCACTGCCAATCTAGGAAAAAACCTGTTGAATATCCAAAAAAAACTCTTCTTTCTACGTTGATGATAATAATTACAATAATTACCATCGGATCCCAGTGCTGCCGTGGTTATTAAGAAATCATTCTCGTGCTTTCAAGGGCGATGGCTTTTCGCAGAAGTGGAAGTCCTGAAAAATATTGCTGAAGAAAAAAATTAACATTTATTTTATAATTGTAACTGTAAAGCCAATTTATTTCGTGTCATGTTGGATAATTAACCTGCTTAGAAAACACGATAGTGTTGTAGGTAAACGCTAAGCAATCAAGTAGTAAGTAGTAACATGTTGATGATTTTTTTCAATTGATACAAGCATTATTCGCGTATTGTCCATTGTGTTAGTATACTTGGCCATAAATTTTACTCGTCTAAGCAACCACATCAAAAGATGTAGTGCTTCAAAGTTTCATTTTTCCATTGATATATTCATGCCCATGGTTGGTGTGTAGGTGTGTGTTTGTTTGTTCCAAAAGTGTGACATTCTGTATGTAAGATGATGGTTGATGATTATTATGGTAATGATGGAACCCACGTGATCATTAAATCATAATTTTCATCATTAAAATTATGATGACAATGATGATAACATTGTATTAACAAGCTTGAGCAGCATTGAAACAGCAGTGGAATACCTGTAAAGCAGGAACGAAGCTCAGTTAGCAATTTAGGAATGTTGTCGGATCTTCCCGAAAACGCCATTTATTCGTTCATTGTCCCTGAAACTAACTGGGTGGTTGAAACCAAGTTTGGTTCTGATCACTTTCAATTTCAAATCACTTTCAGTGATCGCTTGATTAGTGTCCAATTTCACCATGGGGGTTCGGCAGTTGGTCGGATGTTGATTTCCTTGGTTTTAAGTTGGAAATCCAAAAAAATCATTGATTTAAACAAAACCAGTCGTGTTCCGTTTCTCAGAAGTAATTATCAAGAAGAGGTCGACCATCAGTACAACAACAACGATAATGAAGACAGTATGGCGCAATATTTGTTCACATGATTGCTGATTCGGTTTTTAGATTTAGCGTTCTGTCATGATTTTTTGAGCTTCAATTTGTTTTGGTTAAAGATAATCTTCTTCTCGAATGGTTTCAAGATATTTTAACCATAATACTTTATGACAAATAAGCAAGCAATGCAGTATCAAATTACGTTTAAACAAAAAGCGCCCGAAATCGGCGGTTTTGAGATGATACACTCTGTCGATCGATAATCCGAATCAATCAATTCAATAAATAAGGTTCTGTTTTTTGAATAACCTTGATACCCTGTATTCTAATTGTTAGAGTATTAATTGATGTTGCGACAAGTTTGTAAGTGTGTCTGGGTGCTTGGGTGGTAACATCTTTTCATTAATGCATCGGTCCTTAAAGGAGGTCCTTCCATTTGCTCGATTAAATAGGGCTAAAACTAAACATTCAAGTAAAGAAATTAACTTGATCATTTATTGAGCCTCTGCCAGCCTTTTTTTGACTGGTTTCGACCAATCAGACAACCAAACAGACAGTGAAAGCAGTATCGTTGGCAGGAGGTTGGCGATCTTTATCGGTAGTATGCGCACAGATAATTACTGTGGTCATCGCACACAAAATCGCCTCTGTGCCAGGGGTGTCCAACCCTTTTTCTGGCGAAAATTGAGAGCTCTGGCATTGCGCACATCTACTAAAAAATATAGCGAATGTAAATTGTCAAATTACTAATGCGTTCAAACTGCCTTCAATCACAAAAGAGAGAGAGAGAGGAGAGGCTAGGACGATTGATAATGAACCATCCTCTTTCTTCTCGTTTCTGTTGCTTACAGTGCTCCGTATCCTTTAGTAATTAGCCGCAATGAGGAGGCAAAGGCGGTTCAATTTGAGGCAACAATTCAAAATACCAATTTTGGGTACAAGTGACAGTAGTACATGGTGTTCAGACATAGGTACCCTGGAAACGGGTTTAGCTAGGTCCGTGCTAAGCCACCGGTTGAGCATCCCTGCTCTAGGCGGAGAGTACAGTGAATCTGTTGGTTGAATTTCAAAGCTTGATTCTTGTAGAATCCTGGTCTTTGTGCGCGCAAGTTTATTGGTCATCGTTGCCAGCGATGTCTGCTTGGCAACCATCTTATTTGATAGCGTTCTTTCGAAGTAATCGTATTGGTCATACTGCCTGGCCAAACAGGAATGACGATGATGATAGGTTTGACAGGACAAGCATCATCACCTTGGTGTACAGAATTCTGTGCAAACTTTCTAATCATGTTTTTGTTTTCACTTCTCTTTTGGACGTTGTTCTCTGAAAAAAAGCTCTCATTCCATTCCATTACATTATTTCCAATGAATTATTGCAAAACAGGATTTTTCTGTCGTTATTCAGTGGCAACATCGAAAACCGAATGCAGATTGTGCACTGGCCATTCAGCCATTGGAAAAGGTGCTTCCACATCCCCATCCATAAGATATATAGAGAAAGATAGATACTCTTTTTGAATCAAATAATATATCTGCTGTCCATTCGTTTATTCGCTTTCTCTCTTTTTTTTTGTTTCAAATTTTTGTCAGACCAAAGTGTGTTTATATTTTTTTTTGATTGGTGTGTGTTGTTCGAATGGGTATTCAAATACTTTTGCGAATAATACCACACATAAATGTGCTTCAAACGAAGCCCAAACACACTCTTTGATTTTCAATGTTAACGATTAGAATAGAGAACAGAAGAGCTGAAATTGTTTGAAATAAAATGAGAGACAACCCTGTAATTGATCAAAACTTTCAAACCATTCATTCAGTTGTTAGTTAGAGTGCGTGGTGCAGAAGAGGGAAAAACACACACACACACACACACATCAAGAAGAAATTCCAATGTAAGTGTATCTGTAACGATACAATCGTATATGCACACTTTTGTATCTTCTTTGAATAACGGCGGGGATGTTTATCGGAATATTTGTTTGTACTGTGCTGATCTGGCATCGATCGTCCACCCACAAACCCACAAACCGTGGTTCATGACACTCCTCCCCTGTATTCCATGTCAACCAGAAGGATGTGTGATTCACACCATTAGAAAAAAAAATCCCAGAAAGTCTTCGTGTGGTGGTGATTATATAAATTGAAACTTTCGAAAACTCTTCACTATTGTGTGAAACAACAAGTGTTTGTGGTGCTTGTGTCGATGATTATCCGAACTTTTTTAGGCTTGATAAATCGTGATTGAATTCAATTGGATTCAAATTTGTGATTGTTTTACACGCCCACCATTGTCAATCTACCTGAGCGAGAAAAATTTTGCCAACCACTGCCACTGATATGCGTAACTTCGATTCAAACACACGCATAGGTTTCTGAAACTGCAACACAAGCATTGTGGATCTCTTTAGATTGCATTCAATTATTATTTTCATTATAATTTTGACTTCACCTTGACCTGATTTTGTTTCATATTAATTATATCTTAAAAACTCCATTTCCAAGTCTTCTTCCTTGCCTTGCAATAATTCACCGTGTTCATTTCTGAAACTCTGGAGAACATTGTTCGACCAATAACAATATTATTTGTGTTAATTATCAATTTAAAAAATGAATTAATGAATTTAATCTAATTACAAAAATCGTGCAAATCCACATTCACCACAACCATTTTTGTCGGAGGAAAAAAGTAGTTGTTTTCAAGCAAGGCATGTTTCCGGTGCATGTTTGATTCAAATAAAAAATTGACCAGCCCCAGAACTACTGTATCAACGAAATCACTATTATCGACAAAAACAACTTCAACAACATTAGCTACTATTATTAGAACTGAATCAGAATCATCAGAAAAAATGACGCGCCAAACTAGACAGGAAAAATTGCGCTCATTGCTTAAGGAGAATATTCTTCCGGTTTGTACTTGTATCGGTGTTATATTGGCCATTTTGATCGGCATCATAGTACGAGCATCCAGTCAACATCGATGGACTGAACGACAATTGATGTATTTAGAGTTTCCCGGTGAATTGTTTCTACGTGCGCTGAAATGTTTGACCATTCCGTTGGTGGTGTCCAGTTTGGTTTCAGCACTGGGATCATTGGACTCAAAAGTTTGTGGCAAGATTGGTAAACGTGCATTGATTTACTATGCTGCCACCACCGCCATTGCAATTAGTTTGGGAATATTCCTGGTATTGACCTTACATCCTGGTTCCAGCCAAGTAGAAACTGTGGCCGGAGGTGAAGCCCCCACTTTAAGCCGAAAAGTTACCACACCAGATACGGTATTAGATTTAATCAGGTAAGACTGATTCGTCTCAGACAGGAGAATCTAATTAGAATTGGTGCTGATTTGTTTGCGCGAAAACGCTATTCAACCCCCTTAGAAACCTGATTCCAGACAATGTAATACAAACAGCTTTCGCACAGTATGCGACTAATTTAGTGCCCCCAAAATCTGCACCGAATGAGACCGACCTAAGCAAATGGCATATTAAAGCGAGCCAATCGAGCGGAATCAACGTTTTAGGATTGGTCACTTTATCAGTGGTGTCTGGCATATTCATTGGAAAACTGGCTAGAACCGGCAGACCCCTACTATTGGATTTATTCAATGATATGAGCGAAATGACCTTACAAATTACCAATCAGGTTATCAAAGCCACACCGGTAGGAGTGGCGTTTTTGATTCTACCAAAAATAGTAGCAGTTGAAGATGCCGGACACTTGTTCCGATCTGTCGGCTATTTCACCTTCACCGTCATATTTGGAATTTTGGTACATGGTTTTCTGATCTTACCAGGCATCTATTATGCGATTGTACGAAAGAATCCCTATAAGTTTATAATGAATCAATCGGAAGCATTGTTGACCGCCTTTGGTACTGCATCTTCCACCGCTACACTACCAGCCAGCATTGCTTGCTTGGAAGAGAAGAACAAAGTCAACCGTAATGTGGTTCGATTTGTGGCACCAATCGGTGCAACCATCAATATGGATGGCACTGCTTTGTATGAAGCAGTGGCAGCTATATTCATTGCACAATCAAGAGAAGTCAACATGGATTTTGCACGGGTTTTGATCGTAAGCATCACTGCCACGGCAGCTTCGGTTGGCGCCGCCGGTATTCCACAGGTAAAGGCGTTGTTTTTTGAATTTAATCAAAAATGACCAAACACAACAAATCTTTTTCAGGCTGGCCTAATAACCATGGTTATAGTTCTGAATGCATTGGGCTTGCCTCCAGAAGATATTTCATTGGTGTTCATAATTGATTGGCTGGTAGATCGTATAAGAACACCAATCAATGTCCTGGGGGATGCATTCGGTTCGGCTGTGGTCGAACACCTAAGCCGTGATGATTTACACCTGTTGGAACAGCAGCAACAAGTTGGCATCAACAAACCAGAAAGCCAAACGAGGCCCATGAACGGTGGAACGCCCACCATGCCCAATAATCCACAAGTTACCGTGAACACGTCCTCATCCAATTCTAATGATTATTCAAATCAGGCTTATCAGGCGGAATTTGATGAGAAACTTTGAAGGATTCTTCCGACTAAATTTTTTTTCAAATATATTGGTTCCCTTTACAAAATAGTTTTGAGATTTTAATTTTGTCCTGAGTACTTTATGATTCTATTTAAACAAGAATTAGGTGTGTGCCAAAGTATGCCTTACTAGCAATTATACTTTTGCCTTTAATTATATTATCATTATTATGAGCAATATCTCAATTGATATTAAATAATAAATTCAAATAAATTCTCATCATTCTAATATATGTCCTGATCGATCAAGATTGGCCATTTTTTGGCAAATCCTATGACTGCATTTATTGTTAACCACGAGATGGCAACTCATTAGCGGGGCAGCGAAAGTACTGCCATCTGATGGATAAAATAAAAACTAATTGAACATTTTCTAAATTTTGTTCTTTTTTGAATAGGAGAACAGAAATACACCTTCCTCTTCTATTAATAGTGTGTCTAGTCATCTGGTCGAATCACAATGTGGACCAATCAGAGGGGAGAACAGTTTTTATAGGCGTCAAACATGCACAGACAAGTACTGGTTAAAGCTGATCGCTTTTCATCGTTAACAGTGTGTCTCGTCATCGAGTCGAATCACAATGTAAACCAATCAGAGGGGAGAACGGTTCTTATAGGCGTCAAACATGCACAGACAAGTACTGGTTAAAGCTGATAGCTTTTCATCGTTTACAGTGTGTCTCGTCATCGGTTCGAATCACAATGTCAACCAATCAGAGAGAGGAACACACCTTTTTCTCCTGTTTATAGTGCGCCTCGTCATCGGGTAAAATCATCACAATGAACCAATCAGAGGAGAAAACGGTCCTTATAGGCGTCAAACATGCACAGACAAGTACTGTTTAAACCTGATCGCTTTTCATCGGTTTATAGTGTGTCTCGTAGCCTATATGTATGTTAGTCTGAGTTAATTTTTGGTTGAAATACAAACCGCACTACTTCAAAATCGCATAAAGCGAGAATGAGAGAGAGAATTCAATTGAACAAGGCGATCGGTTAGCATGAATCTCGATGATAGGATGATATTAACTAGATTGAATGCGAGGATACTGGTTACCTTGAAAAAAACTGATTTGATATGAATAAATTTGTATCATGGAAAAAAGTTTGTCGCCAAGCAGAGTATTGGTTTTAGCATCCTTAAAATAGTTGTTCGACTAAGCTAACTGTGCTTACAGCCAATGTGGATCTTGTTATTCGGCTGAAGTTGTTATCATATCATTATGGTATGATCGAAATCTAAGTGATGATGATGGTTGTGGTAGTCTTTTCTGACCTTCTTTGATATTTTCCATCGATGTCCATCTCTTTACTAGGATTGAAGAAAATCTTGTACGTAATATCAGCATCTCTAACATCGAGAAAACGAGCCGAACATTGTTTGTCTGCTGTGGTTGAATGTTTTTGGTTTTAGAGGTTTTCCATGCTTTGATCTTTTACAATTTCACAAAAATTGTCTTGTTTTATTCAACCAAATAATCCAAAATGTCGGCTGCAAATTTTTTGCTCCATCATCGGACGAAACTTTTGGTATTGTCCAATTCTAATGTGTTGAAATATCATTGTAAGGCAACCCTCAAGACGGCCACCAATGCTTCATCCAAATGGTGGTTATGGTGGTGGTCCACAGCATCTTGGTCAAAGCAGCAACAACGAATTGCATACCACAACTACCATTATTACCATAGTAAAAATCATCATTGTTCGTTTTTGCTTCATAATAATCATCTTGATAGGCAATCATCCAAGTTTAACGATAGAAACAGTAAGCAAAACTAATTTACTAAAGATACTATTTCACACAGAATATTCCGTTGAACTTTGGTGGACAAACGGTTAAAAAAACATCGGAAATTAAAGAAAATCTGTCAGTTTTTATAACTGTTCGGAATTTCAGTGATCAGTCATTTAGCCATTTGAACTTTCTTTCAAACTTTCGAAAATCAAACATTTATAAGTTAGGTTTTGGAAAATAAAGCTTGATTGTCGATCCAAAAACCTAGCTTTGATCGAGATTAATATTGATTTATGTTATCCAGTTGTGATTCGATTGAAAGTGTTCCAATTGATTACTGATCAATCAATCTAAATTAGATGTAATTCATTTATTATGGTTCAGGTTACTGTTTTTAATTTTTTTAATTGATTTGTTGCTAATTTAATTTGTCTCATCCTCTTTTTGAACTTTTCCCCGCCTCCTCGCCTCAAATCGATCAGTGCAAGCAAATAGACAAATTGGCATTTTTGAAAATAGTTTCAAGTGAAAATTTCAGGTTAATTCTATTTTTATAATGATTGCTTTTGCTGCTTCTAATGCAGAATTCAGAATTTTAGGGACTGATAAAACAATTCAGAACGTTTCCTGGGTAACATATTGCTTGCTAAGTTTGTTACGGTATATTGAAACTTTAATTTTCGCCAAAATTCACCAAATATAGTTTCTTGAATTACCAAGACGGCGATGATGTTGATGATGATGAGAGGACAACAGCTTTGCTGGGAAAAGTCGACTGGATATTTAGCAGAATTTGGCCTTCAATTGATTTCACAATTATTTCAAAAAACTTGGGTGAATATGTCGAACTTTTATAGCACAAAAAGCAGTACAAGTTTTTAGTTTCGTTTTCAAACGAACCTCTCAATTGCAAAGAGAACCAATTTTTCATTCAATGTCCATTCTCTAATATTTTCGAAGCTTTCAAAACCATTGGGCAGCAAATTCAAATACTTGAAATAGAATGTAAAACCGAAAATCGTTTCCTTTACACCCTTGATATTTTCTCAAACACCATTGACAGTTTTTTTTTTGAATAAAGCTCATGCCAAAAAAACTACAAGTCCAATATTAACGGATTCTTGGGAGCAATCTCCAACAAAATTTGATCCGTGTTGGATTTGGGAATTTAATTTTAAATTGAAAGAGGAATCGTAAATCAACATCTATTCATTGAAAATGAATAGAAATTTAAAGGCTCAATTTTCCTTTATTCCATGCGAGAAATTTCATTCATTTATTTATTCTAATATTTTTCATTCCTAATTCCGAAGAGCTTTTTGGGAATGTAAAGTTGTTCCGACAGTTATTAATATGGTTAAGAATGCATTTTTGATCATAGAATATTCTTTTCCAAGGCTATTCTTCAAGATTAGCGCTCTGTGGATTTTGATTGAATTTTCAGACCGGGAAATTTCTTAGGAAGGCTTTCTGGAAAGATTTTCAATAGCTATAAAAAAGGAACGAGTTTTTTATTCCGGTTTGAATGTTCATGGATACGTGATCAAGGATCCATCATCAAAGCTTTTTTAAACAGGAAGTTTTCCACACTCTTTATCTTCTATTCTTGTCTTCATTGTTTTATGGTATTTCGTTTGGTTCTGTGGAGCAGAAGACAAATTTTAAACAAACAACACAACATGCGAGAGTTTCTCTGAATTTATATCCCGGATTTCAATTTTCAAGCCAAACACGGCTCAGTGACTGAAAATAAAGATATAAAAAAAACAGAAGGCATCTATACAGAATAATGCAAAAATTTAGGCAACTGATTAACTGATCTATTATAAGAGCATTCCCTTTCCCCGAGGAAGCTCTCAAATCTTATCGAATTGAAGGAAGGGCTTGGAAATACCGAGGGATAATTGAAAAACTGAGAATTCATTTATTTAGAACACCGACAGCTATATCAAAACACCACTAAGGCTGATGAAATGAGCCATGCCATCATTCAAAAATGAATAATTTACATGATCAAACGACAAACGCCCGGACAAACAAAAGAATGGAAACCTTGTTTTTTCTGGTCTTGTTCCACGATCAACCAACTGAACATACATTGGTTGAATGAAAAACAAACACAGAAAGTAGGGAAAAAAGTAAACCACAGCTCTCTGGTTGTGGCCACAACGGATATGGACTGAAAAGTTTTGATACGATGAACATACAACACGATCCAAAAATAAAAATAAATTATTTATTCAACGTTTTCGACGCTATAGGCTTCCGGTATTGTACTGAAACCGTTACGGTTGTGGTTTTTGAAAGGCAGCACACCAGGGATTGACACTGGAAAATTTCTGCATTTTGAAACCAACCAAAAAACAAAAATGAAAAGCATTGAATTCCAGTAGCAATGGTGTTTGAAAAGCGTCCGAACCAAATGTTGAAACTAATTATTTTTCATTAATATTTCAAATCATCTCAATCAAAATCTATTTAATCGTGTTGACAGTCGCATTGGTGAGATCCATTTATTTTATCAGAACTCTGGGGATGATCGGGGCGAGAAAATCATGGAACTTTTATTTTTCATGTCTATCGTATTACACAATGTTGGCCAAAAGTCCATACACCCCGAAAAAGTGTTGTTCGTGCACAGATTTTCAAATCGATTCTGATTTGGACGAACGAATTATAAGGCATCGGCTTTGCTCGGTCGGATTTTCCACTGAGGCAAGCAGAAAAAAATAATATTCCAAAATTTCATTGAACTCGGATAAGATCCAACGGATACAGGAACACACAAATAACAAGGTCACAACCAATGGTTGCAAAACTTTCTGGTCTGTTTAACCAAAAGGCCCTTAAGGTTTATGAGTGGGTGCATGTTTTTTGGCCAAAAAAATATGTTTTTGAAGAAAATATCAAAAACTAGGGTATTTTTTTTGTTAAGAAAAGAATAGAAAGATTATAATGAAATTGTGTTCTTTAAAATTTGATTCTTTTCGCAAATAAATCCGACCGTTTCCGGGTTTGATTGCTAAATCTCCCTTCTACATGAGCGGAAACACATAGGTTCGAAAGATCGCTGGTAATCTAGTCTTAAGATATCTATAATGTCAATGCACCAAAATGATATTCCTGAAATCCTAGCATCGATCAAGTGGAGAAATTCGCTAAGCATCTGGTGATTTCTCCGAATCAAAATTTATGGTATTCATATTTCTTTCCATAGTTATTATTATTTGTCTATGTAGTTTTGAAACCTGAATTCTTTTATTCTTATTCGTCTTCTGTTACATTCTTTCGGTGTGTCTGTAGCATTCTAAATTGAATCGTAATCGAAAAGTAAGTGCTTTGGTTGGCGAGTTTCAATTTAGGAATTCTCCTTGATCTCTCCCGCAACATGCTTCTTTTTTCTTATACGGAAAATACACTTATTCTATAGAGAGAATCAACCGACCAACTAACCAACCGAACAAAGACCAGAGGCTCTGGAAAATACATTATATTAAATTCATGATGATGTTTTCTTATTGTTTAAGATGGTTTGCACCATTCTTGACACACCAAAAAGTTTCCATTTTACACTTTTTGAAACTTGTTATAATGTTTGCCATTGTTGGTTTTATCTTTTTTTTTCGGGGTCCTTTCCATTCGGAATCTTGTGATGTTTGGTGTGTTGTTTCATTATAGAATTTAAAACCATCTCAAAATATATAAAGTAGACAATACTTTGGCAGAAAAACAAGAAATCTTTTAAATTTCTTTGTTTTTCCAAGATTCAAAAGCCCTGAATTATTATTTTTATTTTCGAAATAAAAGCCTCAACCTTTGCATTTACTGTGAGAATATCAAATATTGAATGATTCTATCTATAATTCAATTTGTCATGGCTTGTATTCCTGAATAATATGGCCAAAAAGCCCATTCACGAATTCATTGTTCAAATACTGGAAAATTTATTGCAAAAGACGATCTTGAAATTATTCAGATTAAACCCTCTTCTACCTTCCTCACGATTCGATCGTTACCCCCAACCAAAATGTGCTTTTTGGTTTTTTTTGGCAGGAATCGTTCCGATGAACGATCCAAAGTTTTTGGTCGAACCGCAGTAAATGAATCCATGTGGCGGGCAATCGGAATCGAACATCCGGATTCGAGTAGAGCATAAAATTGATGTTATTCAATAGTCAACATCCCTTTGATCGAACAGTTCCTCTAGTTCCTCCATTAACCATCCTTAGTGGACAAAGATGATCAAAGTGGAACCATTTATCAGGTTGTTCGAGAAAAATGAACGAATTCCAATGTATTCTGTGTTCTAAATTTATTGTGCAGAGCGTAGTTTTGCTCGGTTTTTTTTTCTATTTAGTTTCATGTTTCATTCATCGGAAATTTATTTATTCCCAGATGGCCCATTATTGTCAATATTGGTGTTTTGTTGGAACACTTAGTAAAAAAAAAGAGAGAGAGAGAGAGAGAGGAGTAGTTTTCCGTGTCCAAGTATGAGAGTCGATGGTAAGTTGAGCATAATTCGTGCTCCTTGTTTGGTTCCTTCATTCTATTTTTGGTTAAGGGTTTTTCCTGGATCAACCAAGTCAATGACGTAAATTCTGAACATCATGCCAAGGTCCGTCGGATCCAGGGACATCTGAACCATTCTCATTATTATTGCCATTCAGTTGTGCATTTATTGTCATCGTTGTAGTTGCTGTTCTATTTGACACTATTAAATCGGCTAGGAAATGGAATAATTCATATTTATGAACAAACACACACCAGGAAATAAATGAAAGTTGAATCAGAAAGCAAGCGGACATTTTTTTCCGCGACCAAGAAAGGGAAAAAAACAAATACACAGTGTTGGAACGAACATCCGAATCCAGTTGGGCGATTCCACTTGACCAACACGAATGATTTATGAAATATTTATCAATTTAAATTTTGACACTTGGAGACAGAGTAAAACTTTGAGCACTCTTTGTAAGGGTGCACTTTGAATACAGAATCCAGAATATTCCGTCTTCGAGTCTCGGATAATTGTTAAGAGAATGATTTCTCAATTGCCCCTCGGTATCATTCGATTGATTTTGGGCTTGTCTATAGATCTAGGTCATGGTTTCTGAACAAAATGGACCATGTTAACATCATTTTGTATTATATACTTATTTTACTTTATTTTTTTTTGGAAAAAATATACAGGAAATTTTTGTAGCGATTCATCTTCAGATAGCAGCGGAAAAGGAAAGCTGGTTGCGTTCAACTTAAGTGATATTGGCGAAGGAATTGGAGAGGTGACCATCAAAGAATGGTTTGTCAAAGTTGGTGATCAGGTTAAACAATTCGATAACATTTGTGAGGTGCAAAGCGATAAAGCATCGGTAACAATCACCAGTCGTTTTGATGGAATCATCAAAAAAATTTATTATAAAGTTGATGAGTTGGCCAAGGTTGGTGAACCGTTGGTCGATATTCTGATCAATGATGAGGATGATGATGGAGAAGAAGGCTCAACAGGTAATTTGGCGCATTTTCGTTTTTTAAATCCCGATACATTGTTGTTACTTTTTATCAGAAGACCAAACAGAATCGTTGGCCGGGGAAGAAACGCCGAGAGCAAATAACCATGAAAGCGATGAAACAATGAAGATGATGGAAAATGATTATCTAGGCAGTGGAAAAATCCTCACCACGCCGGCTGTTCGTCGTATGGCATTGGAACACAAAATACATTTGGATCAAGTCAAAGGAACCGGAAAAGATGGACGAATCATGAAAGAGGATATGTTGAATTACATCAACAACAGTAATAAAACTATAACGCAAGGTTCCCAGCCATCGGTATCACCGCAACAGCAATCTGCAAAGCCTGTCACAATCACATCGGAGCCAAGAAAACCACCGACACCATCATCGATTCCACAGGCCCGACCAATGCCTTTAAAAGAGGACCGTGTGGAATCGATGACCAGCGTAATGAAAGGAATGTACAAAACTATGACCAAATCATTGAATGTTCCACATTTTGGCCTAAGCGAAGAAATCGATTTGACATGTTTGGTGGAAATGAAAGCAGAAATGAAACAAATCTCCATGGAGAAAGGTGTACCATTGTCTTTTATGCCATTCTTTATTAAAGCTGCCAGTTTATCATTGAACGAATATCCAATTTTGAATTCAACAATACAAGAGGATGGTGAAAAGATTATTTATAAAAGTTCGCATAATATTGGCGTGGCCATGGATACCAAACAAGGACTATTAGTGCCTAACATCAAACATGTCAATCAAATGACATTGTTGGACATTGCTCAGGAATTACAACGATTGCAAAATTTGGCGCAAAAAGGACAATTAGGCGTCAAAGATCTGACCGGTGGAACATTTACCCTGTCCAACATTGGATCGGTAAGTGTTTTTTAGGAGGATTCTAATGGAATTCAAACTAATCTGGTGGAATTGTCTGAATGATTTCCCGGTTTCGCTCAACAGATCGGTGGTCTATTCGGTATACCTGTGTTGATGCCTGGCGAAGTGGTCATTGGAGCAATCGGTAAAACAAGACAAGTCCCTCGTTTTGCCGATGATTCTACCGATCAAATCAGACGAGCTCATATCGTACAGGTGCTATGGTCAGCCGATCATCGAATCATTGATGGTGCCACCATGACCCGCTTCTGTCAAACATGGAAACAATATTTAGAAAACCCATTAAGGATATTCATTTGTTAAAAACTTTGTTTTTGCTGCTGGATTATGGGTGAATTTTAAAATGAACATTAAAAAAACATCGCCGAACGATTGCCAAACGATTGCCGAACGAGCTTTTGATTTTTGAATATGCAAACCAATTAATTTTCTAAGAATTCTAATCACATAATCTTATGGTGTGTTTGTGTGTGTTTATGACATGGTCCAATGATCAATCATCATGACGCTGCAAACCATCAACGCAACGCCATTATTACCGGAACGGTTTCAAGTATACCGACCGATAGCAACTGCAGCATTCTATTCCTCCAGATAAGGGGACAAAATGTGTACCGATAATCCAAAGTTTATACCAGTCGAGCAAAAATCGATTATTCAATCAATCAATCTCGTTTTTCGTTTTCCACCTCGAATACAAATTGGCAGACCAAAATTCTGCAGAGCTTAATTTATTATCCACTGTAAACAACAACTAGGAACGACCAAAATCAATATAAATCAATGGTGATTAGGATCAAGAATATCAAAGACTAATATTTTCCGTCACACCGAATAAGGAAGAATCGCTTTCAGACATGCCAGAAACGAAAATAAGTGACGTTTTGTACGTCCTTCGGAAAATGTTGGTCTGTCATTAAATTGAACGGACCATTATCTTAGTTGATCTTTCATTGGCCAGATCATTATCCAGCCCCAATGCATGCACATCTCCATGTTCCGTGGGCGATCGCTCCAAAAAGAATCATTATCAAAACATGGAAAGAAAGGAGGGTGTTAGATTGTGATTGAGATTTGCGATCAACAAATCTATTTTTTTCATTTTGGTTTATGTTCTCAACCAAGATAATCGGAACATTATTATTTTTGATTACATGATTGCCGACTATAATGCATTGAAATCGTTGACATGATCCTCTTACCGCCAATATATGGACATTAGAATCTTTAGAATTTCCAGAAAATTGAATGCACAAGTACAAATGTAATAATAAGAAAATTACTTTCATTCAACAGAGAATTATATTTGGAACAAGATGAAAACTTTTCCTTTTTGATTGTGAACTAGGATTGGTTTTCATTCCGGATATTTATTGCTTCAAGTGTACGCCTTAAATTTGGCACTTGAAATTGCTGTCCGGAATTTGAAGGCCAGAATAATAATGAGAGACGCGGAAAAAAAGAAGTAAAAAAGGCCAGTCTTGGTCAAGATTGGCTCATTCTTGAGCCATGATCATAATATAATGATAATAATACCAAGGGTGATAATAAATTTAATTCAATTTTATAGCCATTCTGTTCGAAAGATTCTTCCGAAAATCCAATCATTTGGATCTGATGTTTGTTTAGCGTTATTTCGCCCTATTGCCGTGGCATCCCTATTACCGCAACCTCGACTATTTGGTAAATTGGTAATTTGGTAATTTGGTAAAACGTATTACACAGTAAATGACGATAATAATAATAATAATAAAGCATCTATGAAAAATTTATAATGAATTCAATTATAAACCGTAGGCTATTTCATGTTTATTTGGTGTTTGGATTTTCCTCGAGAATCTCTCTTATTGAATAATTGCCGCCCTATTTTTTCCTGGTTTTGTGTTCCTCTTTTTCCGCTGAATCTCTCATTGTTCAGGGGTTGTAGTCAAGCCCGATGTCAGAACAAATTAAGAATACCGAGACACAATGAAAGCAGACAAACGCATACATAA
This sequence comes from Amerodectes protonotaria, assembly GCA_025882695.1. Classification (NCBI taxonomy): domain Eukaryota; kingdom Metazoa; phylum Arthropoda; class Arachnida; order Sarcoptiformes; family Proctophyllodidae; genus Amerodectes; species Amerodectes protonotaria. The sequence continues at coordinate 98,401 of JAOZJS010000092.1, forward strand.
ATTTTTTTTCTCTTCTCCGATCGCTAAAGGTCTGCAAATGTCATGTTGTTAGATGGCCAATGATATTGCCGATACTGATGCTAACAATAGTTCTGTAGAATGAGAATTGAAGAATATTTAATAATGAAAATGAAAAAAAAAGTATCAAATGATCTGTAGATGGAAGAAATATGGAAAAACAAGAATTGAATTCTTGTTCCCTTGGTGGTAGCCGTGGTGGTGGTTCTCCACTTTTGTTCAGAATAAATTAAGTTTGCTTGAATACATGTGTATGTGTGTGTCCTAGTGTGTAATATGTGTCAAATTAGGGGCTCTACTGAATCCGGTTGTAAATGTTCTTGGACACACCACACTGTCTTATTGGCATACGTATAATAACTGGAACAAGATCCCACATCATCAAACGAAAGACAAAGCGAATTAAAATGTGATTGTTTGGTTTTCATATAAGCAACTCCAATAAGAATATTCTTTTGATGAAATCTCGGTCTCTAAAAGATAGCGCAAAACAACAAAATTATCATAACCATCATCATTATTATGATTGTTATTTTTGACAGCCAAAAATAAGATGCAGTATTAGCCAACCAAAAATAGAACAAACACACTTTTGTTTCTGGTAGTTTCAAGTTGCCTGAAATCTATTTTTTATGGTTATTGCCTTCTTTTCGCTGGCCAACCATATACCCAGGCTCATTATGATCATAATATATATTTTTGCTTGCTAAATTATGAATTATAGTCGTTATGTTGCTAACACCTTTCTCCCAAAAAAAACCAGAACTTTGCTTAGATATGCCCTCTCGGTTAGCAGGATTCTTTCTTTGGCCAATTTTCTAGCAAAAAAACACACAGACACAACAGAACTATGTCTGCCAGTATATGATTGAATAATTATCGTATTACATCTAGATCATGTCAGGTCAAGGTGAAGTGGTTGTTTCCGCTTAATTCCCGAGAGAAATACCAAAACAAAAAAACAAAAAAAAACTGGGCTCTGAAATCTTTGGCATTAAAATTCCCACGCATAAGCCGCCAATCATGACGCTTCAAGCTATTCTTTTCATATTGTTTGAAATGATCGGTTCAGCCCACTGAACCAGCTCTCACTTTACTAGCGTTAAATCATTGGGATTGAGCTCCTCCTCTGCCATCAGACAAATGTTGGTGCAGACAAATGTTGATGATGACTGTATTGAACAAGAAGAAGAACAGAAGGCGTGTTAATTTTTCTAGTTTTTACATGCATTTATTGAAAGCGATGCAGGATGATTGGTCAACGTCTCATTATTAGTAGAGAAACGTCGTCGCAAGAGTCGACCTATATCGAAATTGAATGCAAAATGGGTTTTCCTTACAATTTTGCGCGCAAGCATTATTGTTATGGTTTTTTTTTGAAATTGCCATTCATTTTGAAAAACATTAAATGAAACAAAAATAAAACCATAAAACAAACCAACAAATTGAGAAAAGGCGTAACAACAGACCACTAAAAACCAATAAACAGACCAAAAGTTTCCATAAATTAGATAGAATTTCGATGGGAAACCATACAAGTGACATTGACAGAATTCCCCAACGAAGAATGGGACATAAATGTTCAGAATAACATTGTAGGTTCTATCAATGATTTGTGGAATAATGATTGTCTCCACGAATGCTAACTTGTGCTTGTTTCCCCTGAAACTTGTACCGAGAATCAAACTCTCAAGTTCCACCTTTCATTATTTCCCGGTGATGATATATAATTATTCATTACCAAATATCAATTAGATTGTTGTTGATTGAAATTTGCCATTGTCGTTTGGGTCTTGGTGTCTCTGGTGTTTTTCGACCATAAAACTTTTGATGGTACCAAAAACCATGAGAACAAAACCAGAAGCGAGAATCCCAATACAACAATCATATCCGATAATTGATGTTCCCTTACAGATGTTCCCACATCTGAAATCTCAAATCACATTGAAGATGACATTATTTAATTAATTGATTTGATCATTTTGGCAACAAAACAAAATTGTACTGTTTTTGATTGTCTTTTCTTTGCCATTTGCCAACAACAATCATGGATTGATTCTATAGGGGCTCTTTTTTCTCTGGGACCCTGAATCGATAATTTACCTCTGCTGTTGTAGTTGTTGTTGACCAATCTTCTGGATCAATAAGACCTATTTTTTCTTCTTTTAAATGGTTCACGGACACGACAATGAAAATCTAAAAAGCAAACAGAGTTTCATGTGTCCATTTCTGTGAAAAACTTTATCAAATTATGTAACACAGAGGCCATTGTTGAGAAGAAAACAAACTATTGTTGGTTCGGACTTGCACAAACATGTTCTATTTGTCAGGCTTCGGTATTATATGACCGATCTAGTCAAACCAAGGAATTGAATTCAGTCACGAAATTTACAGAATAGATAGAGAGGATACACACATGAAGAGGAGGAAAATTAAAACCAAATGTTCCGATGTGTCAATCATTGAACCAAAAAAAAGCGAACAGCATTGGAGTAAGAATGGTATTGAAGCCCATGACATGATGTTGTTCCATAATGGTTGAAAGAGCACGATCTTATCAAAACCGACAGAATTATTGAATTTGTCTGCAAGTTGCCAATTTCTGCTTCTTAGAACTTGAAAATAAGCTAAACTGCCATAACAATGTATATTTGTTTCATAATTTGTATTTTCCGTATTCTGTTGAAAACTAATTTCTTGAACATCCTGTTTCTGTTTATGTTCCAAGTCTGAATGGACGGATGGCGAGCGAGGAGCACCACATCCATTTATAATCATTTGTTTCTCGCTTTCGGTTTTTGTTCTAACCAGAACCAGAAACCAGATTCCAAACAAAGTTTCCTCAATCAATTATTGATAAAGCTTTCAGTAGGATTATATCCGTATAATTATGATCAATGACAAACGGAACTGTTAAAACCCATTTTTTTTCTTCAAACAACATACGTAACCAAAAAAAAAATCTATTCGGGTGGGAAAACTGCAGAAGTATGAAGCGGAAAAAATAAGCAATGAGATGAAGAGAATATGATTGACGATCTAAATCCAGATCTAGTTTCCGAATGACAAGATACAAGATGTAGTCGTTATAAATCTGTTGACAAATAATTGGATTCTTCATTCTTGTTCAAACACACGTACAAGCAACAAGACCCGTGGCTGTATTTCAAGGATTATCTTTTGCGTTTTGTCTGCCTGAATGTGTTTTCTGTTGTGTACCGCGATGACCAACGTCATCAACCGGCGTTGGCGATTCAAAGAAAATTATGTTTTATTGACCAAGGGATTTTTTCCTTTCGTTTTCAATTTCTAAGAACCAGAAGGTTGGATCAGTCAGATTAAATAATGGATACGGTTGCATAATCTAGTGTACAGAGGTCAGATGGAGAAGCTCAAAAAAGCCTGAAGAAAAGAATAAATCATAAGCGAACCAATCTATTGATCAAATCATTAATTGATGAAGTATAAGTTTTGCGAGAAGATCAAAATCAAAATTTTTAGAAAAACTACATGTTCAACAACCACTGGAACAACTCCGAAAACCTGGAGCCCTGAGCCAAAAAAGTTTTGAAATTGGCTTAATATGTGCGTCTGCCAAAAGGAAGATGCTGCGAATGTTTTATTATTTCGTCGGACAATAGAGCCTAAATTATAAGAATGATGATGTTATGGAAAGAAACAAAACGAAACACATCCAACTTTTTCTCGAATAACAAAAAAAAGCGAAAAATAAACCCGGGAACAATGGTTCATTTGTCAAACTCGAATTGAAATCAAAAGATAAAGTTTCTGCTTTTCAATTAGAGGAAACTTCAAAAATCAAAGAGAATTCCTTGTGCTTCAGTCACAAAATCATTGGAACAAATAGAGACAAAAATTCAAGCGAATCGAACATAATCTTCTCAACCTAAATGCTTCCCTATTCATTGGAATTTCATTTGGGAACAAAAATAGCAGTGAGAAGTGCATACTTTTGCCCGAAAAAAAATTATCATCATAATGGATATTGATTAGGATTATGAAAAATATAAAATAATCCATATCAGCTTTTCATGAGAAAGAAAGAGCTTTTTGAATTGGAAAACAGGAAATAGAAAATATTTCCTCTTGAATTTTTTGCATAAAAATAAAATTTAACCCTTTCGGCCCGAGCGTCGTCTAAAGACGACGGCCACACGACGCCTTCTGTGTACGAGCGTCGTCTAAAGGCGACGGCCACACGACGCCCTCTGTGTACGAG